>JAFELO010000361.1:415858-431522 GCA_017140195.1 Eumaeus atala | reverse complement strand
CCGATGAATGATCTTTGTGTGTGTGTGTGCGACACGTGACGTTAGTTTGCCGAACTCTTAATCATCAAGACACCACCGGCAGTTCACCGGAAGGCGCACGCCATGTTCGTATCTCTAATAATGTGTCACAGGGTATATAACAATGACCTGGAGTATCCCTGCTCACTCATCTATTCAATTACACACACACACACACACACCTATTAAAAACAATAAATAAAATAATATATAAAACAGTCATATATCCCTTGAGCGTAATATCTAAATCTGCGCTGGGATCTCTGTTGGATGCGTGGCGTTTTCCACATAATATTTTTAATATATGCCACATCAGTAGCGACGGACAATTCGGGATGGAAACTGGGTGTATTTTCTACATATTCTCTCACGCAATGTACATTTTTGATAGAGCAGTGGTCGTACCTACTGTAAACCTTCAGTGTAGGCACATCTGTTGGTTTGTACCGTAGTAGGTACGACCAGAACTAACATTTCGTAAATTCTAATTGATGATTTTTATATTAAAAAAAAATAAAAAAGCCTTTTATTTATTGCTTTACAATATAGTTTGACAATTTAAAAGAAATACCCTCTTAACGGAAGGTGTTCTGATTTCTGCCACTCGCATCCAGAGTGTGCCAGCTAATTTTATTAGGTCGTCTGCCCAGCGCGCATTTGGACTGTCCCTTTTTCTTCGGCCTGGTTGCCCTAACCATGACGTCGTCTTATTGGTCCAGCAATTGTCAGTGAGCCTGGCTACATGACCCGCCCATCGCCATTTTAGCTTCTGTGAGAGATTAAGAGCGTCCATAACTTTAGTCTTCTGTCTTATGGCAGTATGACGGATTTTTGAGATCTTTCTAATATTTAAAATGCTTCTTTCCATGCTTCTTTGGGTTGTTGTGATCTTATTTTTTTATTTTCTTAGTAAATTTCCAGATTTGACAGGCGTATGTAAACGAGGGGAGTAGGCACGTATTTATGTCGCTTTTAAGAATTTCTTTGAGGCTCCAAAACTTCTTGCAAGTGATGTTGACTCTTCTCTCTACTTCCAATTCATAGCTTCATTGGCTAAATGAAATTTGCTTTCCTAAGTACATGTGTACAACATAATTTAATGGTTGGTTTTTTTTAGATATATTGGTATTTAATTTGGTTCGTTATGACTTTTGTATTATTTAAGGCGATTTCCAAATCCACATTGCTGCTTTCTTCGTGTAGAGAACTTATCATCTGTTGTAGTTGGTTTGTGCTTTCTGACATCAGGACTAAATCGCCTGCAAATCTAAGGTGACTCAGGTAGCATCCGTTTATGTTTATGCCGTAATCCGTTTATGTTATGATAATTTTTATACGAACTTTTAAATTAGGCAAAAGGTTCTCGAGTTCCCCGCACCGCAGGACGTTGACCGGATTTTTTAAAAATATTCTTTTTTTTTCAATACAATACATTATTAAATAATTGATATATTGAAAAAATAATTATCCTATGTTATAAACCAAATTATGGTTTCATCAATTATAAAAATATTTCAGTTATTTCGATCATGTGTAATTATTGTATTTCACAATAAGTAATTTTTTTTCTTTATTACTGACCATACATAAATTATTAGACGTAATGTTAAATGCATAAATTGCGTCAATATACTGAAGCCGTTGATTGGAGACATTTTTTATTGAACTACGTTCTTACAAATGTGTTTGTTTACCTGATGACGGAGTCGCAACCGGTCGTAAATGTAAATTGAAAAATAAATAATTGTGGAAAAAGTATAAAAATTATTTATTTATTCAAGTGTTAATGCGAATGAAGTTATATTTAAAGGTTTTTCGCTCCTACAGCAGACTAACGAAGCACTCCTAAGAAAAATGCCTTAGTGGGGTCGCTCTCCTGGTCAAATCAAATGTAATCAAAATATTTTTATTCACTCACTTTATCACTCTTGGACATCAGCAATTAAATGTACCACCTCGTCTGATTCAATTCCACCCCAGAGACTCCTATTACCATCCATACCGGTGACTCCAGCCGTATGACACTTTGTTAAATTTGAGGAGTAAGGTTAAGAACAAATAAGACGCTTAGAGCCGGTCTCACAGGCTCCTGTTAAAGTTCCTGTTAGCTTGTTACGAACTGAAGTGCCAAATTAACAGCAAATTCAGGTTTCATAGCTCCTGGTTAGGAGTGCATTATTTGGAGCATCTACGTGGTCATTTAGGTTTATGTTACGGTTAGCTAGTTGACATTATACCTAACAGTAGCCTGTAAAACGTAAACTGTGTGTAATAACGACACTATAACTTTTACAATAATATAACAATAAAATTATTAATTCTATAATTATAATTTACATATTAAATACTTCTCACACTTTTATATATAATTCTCTCTTCTTACTGGTTACCGGAGGTTAGGTAGGTACCCCCCCGAGGGGGATCTTTACACCCCTCTTATAAGAAGATGGGACTAAAGAGCTACAGGAGGAGGCGCTTTTTGCGCACGGGGCAAGGGCTGAGGATGGGAACCTCACACCCTTGCACTGTCCCAAGGCCGGTGGGGTTGTCCTGTTGTGCGGGGCAACCCCATCTGTGGAGGTGGACTTGGTGCCTTAGGGGGCTGACTAGCCGTCGAGGTGCTCTGATGATTTGTTGTTCCGGGACACCTCACCAAGGGCGTCATTGATGGCACCCACGGTGGTTTTTGTGGGCATTCGACACTATCATGTGCCGCGAGCCCCACACACCTCTGGACCCCACCCAGGGCCAGTGAAGGTGCGTAAATGCGTTTCCCCGCGTCAACAAACAAAAGGTACCTCCACTGTGTTTTAAGCCTTTTCGTGGCGGTGGGGCTCAGTAGCATGGGGTGAACCCTGGCGAAGCCAATTGAATAGAGGTCCATGCTCTTAGCACCCCTCTTATAAGAAGAGGGGGCTAAAGAGCGGATGGAGGATCGCTCTTTGTACCCCTCTTAAAAGACGAGGCAACACAACAGGTGGAGGCTTTGAGCACGGGGCAAGCGGAGAGGATGGGCACCTTGCCCCATTGCTGTCCCAAATTTAGCGGGGTTATCCTGTAGTGTGGGACGACCGTATCAGTGGACGTGGAATCAGACCCTTAGGGGACTGTCTTGCCGTAGAGATGCCCTGATGATTTGTATGTTTTTACAGAGCAAAAATATGTGATTCATTTATAGGGCCTAAAATGCCAAAAAATATTAAATTTCTTATCTGGCTTTCTATGCCTGGTGTAGGAACGCGCTCACGTATAAATTAATGCCTACAACTAAACTAACTATAAGTACATTTCAGTTATAGAAAGTCATTTCGAGCTGACTGAAAAAATCCAACAATCCACACGTAAACTCGCGGGCAATGCCAGTATTAGTCTTGTATAAATTATCCTAGTCTACATTAGCTCCCGTTGCTCATCGACTCGACGAAGCTCCTCGCCGCCGCGGTGGAGTTGATCAGGCACGGCTGCGTGAAAGTGGCGCTGGATATGACGTCAGACCAGCTCGAGTAGGCCGCGGCAGCGGTGGCCGCGACGCCCATGGACGTCACCAGCACCGCCAACAGCACGTCGTACCACTTCACGTTGTACTCGTCCACGTCTATGGACTCCGTGTTGAACGTGTTGTACTCGAGGTGGAGTTTCTTCGCCAGGAGCGGCAGCTTCGACAAGACGTTGGCGTTCTGCTCGTTGCCATTCAAAAATTGGCCCGTTTTTATCTTGTTCCGCAGCAGGTCGTGCCTCTTCATGTGGGTTTTCTTGTAGCACAGTTTGATGAAGAACAACGGCGGGAAGATGAACATGAGCGGGCCCGTTAGGCTGGACCCCACTAAACCCATGATGAGGTCAAATCGAGGCACAGACTCGCCCAGGAATATGCCCAGAGCCACGATACTCGAACGTACTATACACCTTTGGATACAGAAATCTGGAACAAATAAATTTTACTCAGTTATAGGTGAAGCTACCTATACTATAAAACTCTGTGAGGTTCTACCTAATGTACCTATCCGAACGTGAGGGTGTAACAATCCCCTTATCTGTGGATGGTCCGTTTCTCGTCCTTATATAAAAATCTGTCGATGTCCTATGTTAGGACCTCTACAAATGGGCATTTCTTGTAGTAGGGCGAAAACTTATTTATTGGTAACTCCTTCACGCAAGCGTTACAGAAATGGACGCCCTTTGCCCACAGACCAAAGCTGATCTTAATGAGTAAGTACTTACTCCTAGGTATATTGAGCAAATCCTCGATGTGCTGGAAGAGTGCGGAGTTGCTGACGGCGCTGGAGAGACACAGCTGCAGTGTTACCAGCAGAGCGACCAGATACAGTGGCACAGAGCCCTCCATACCTGCAACATTCATTTTATTTAACGGTAGGGCTGTGCTGCATTGCAGACCGGGAAGGTACTTCTGTTTACATAATACCACCACAAACCGACAGATGTGTCGCGTTTCATGTAGAACAGGGAGGGTATAGGGTTAGGTCAGGCAAAGCATCTGCATTCGCAGATATTTATAGACGTCAGTAGTTACCAGGTGGTTCCGATTCCTCTTTTGTATTTTGCTATAAAAATGTAATGCTATAGATATTTACAACTATTTACTACTAAAAAAAGCAAGGCCTAAGGTTCTGGGGTTTAAGCTGCGCGTGACCTGTCAGTGACTGACTGGTCGCACCCGTTTTATTCATTATATTACATCATACCTTGTAGTATGTTGCTGTGGACGTCACCCCCGTATCGGAGGGCTGCCAGTACCGTGGTGACGGTGAACAGCATCACGGTGTAGGAGAAGCCGCCGAGCAGCGCAGAGTTGATCTTCCGCCCGTCTTTCATGTCCACTTGCAGAGTTAGCAGCATCGGGTGGATATCGAACTGAGCCAGAAAAAAAAATGCTTACGAAAATTTACCTAAAGCGTCACATCGTCAAATAATCACTAAGGGAAGATGGAACAATTGTAAGTGGGGTCTTTGGGGTTGCCACTGCCGATCCTCGCGACACATTAGTAGCAGTGGTGGACACGGTTGGTGGGCCAAGTCCGTTGAAAAAATGAAAAAATAAAAAATATATACGACGAACACAGAAGGGACGCAATAAAACATGAGACGTTGAGACCAAATACTTTCCTTGTGGGACAATGCGAATCTAGGACTGGACTTTGAAGCATACTCCATACATTCCAAATACATTACAGCTCAATTCACGATCAATGATGGTCGGATGAACGGCTGAAACGGAAAGAATAAGAAGCGTGCAATGATGGTCACGCATACAAACAAAGCAATGAGGACTAGTTGGTGTGTCCTCGAGCATGTTTGCTGTTGGTAGTAACATACCTGAAAAGCCATAATCCCGTATGCGACAAGGAAGTCCCTGCTGGAGGGCATATAAGAGAGCAGGTCCACGGCCGGCTGCGGCGCCGTGGAGTCCAGGAGGATGCAGGACCACGTGGATACGGCCACGGTTGTCACGATGCACACGGAGGCTATCGCTACCGTCCTGAAACATTTGTTTGTCATCTTAGTAGACCACTATAGGCCAGTTTTGCAGGTTCCTAACTAACAGGGGCTTTAATAAGTCCCGGTTAGTCTATTAAGAACTTAAGAAACACACAAACTACACCTGGCCTGATATCCTGTGGGACCGGCCTAACTTACTGACAAATATCGCAGCACGAGAATCAAGAGGAACATTTAAATAATATAAATAAGTATTGATTGATATTTTTGGCAATTCTCTCTTAAAGATTTAAATAAGCGGCGACAGTTCCGTATGAAACTGCCTCAGTATTGACAAATGTAACAGAATTGACACTGGCTATAGTGTACGCGAACATGATGGGTCGCGGGCAGCTGATGATATTGGTAATAAAAAAGGTAATTATTTTTAGCCGCTCACCACCCATCTTGTGCCCGACTTCATGACGCGAAGGAGGATCTTTAAAGCAATAGCTGTACAAGAGGCTGCGAATTATTAAATCTGGATTTAATATATTATGTTTCAGTTTATTTATAGGCTAATTTCAATCATAGTAAGTGCAGAACGCGCACGACAGCAGTTGGCTTCCCACCAAAATATTTACTGAATAATATAAAGTTGAAGAGTTTCTTTGTTTGTTTATTTGAACGTTCTGTTCTCAGGAATGACAGGTCCGAATTGAAAAAATATTTTTGTGTACGGTACGGAATTATGGGGGAGAAACCGCGGGGCTATGCTAATATATTAAAAAAAAACAATGTAACTTACTTCATCTCCTTGGGCGATCCCAGCCACATGATGGGGCAGAGCAGCACGCCTATCACCATCATCCACACGCAGTAGGTGACGCCGATCACCCCGCCGCTGATCTTCCACCAGAACAGCTGCATGCTCTGTGATGCTGAGGACGTGTATCGTGTAAATTAGAAGTATTTCCCATACCCTGGGAAGAAGGACGCTTTTTTATTGTGGGAGGTGACAAACGAATAGTCCAACAACTGACTACTCCTTTCCTCCTAATGGACCAAATACGGACAGCGTGGCTGTCACTTGCGGAATCGTGTGAGTGAGAGATACCTCCCGGGTCGTGCCAGCCCGATTACTCTGCATTGGAACAATTGCACTACCTGTTAAAGTTTGTTCGCGATGCCTGAAAATTGCTCGGAATGATGCTTATGCGTCTCGAAGCTGGTGGTAGTGTCTGGAGTAATCTCGAAAGCGTCTGTGGAACAGCACCGCTGCTACTTTCTGCTAACAGTAGCTTACTGCTGTTTGCCGTGACGAGTTTTTATTAAGTGCACCTTAATCTTAAACATCTTACTTTGATGTCCGTAAATCCACAACAGTGTGGTCTAAACGCCACTTTTCACCGCGTACAATTGTACTGTGTAACCAGCTGCCTCCCTCAGTATTTCCGATCCGATACGGCTTATAGGTTTTCAAGAAAAAAGCATACCTATTCCTTAAGAGCGGGCAACGTTCCGCAGGACGCCTAGTATCGCAAATGTCTATGGACGTAGGTAGTCACTATCCACCTGCTCGTTTGCACTTGGCTGCTATACTGCAAATGCGCCTAATTTTAACATGAGTGACGTAGATTGGAATTAGGGCTTGCGCCCGAAACCTGACGTGTGTTAAGCTTACCCACGGGCACGGGCTGTGTAAGAGGTTTACGTTAAGTAGGTTTCCTACCGACCCTATAACGTTTGCTCACTTTTGTCGAATTACAGTTTATCAAGATGTTTTGCTTCAAAACTTTTGGAAATCCAATTTTAAGTTACTAAGTTCTGACTAAATTGATGTATGCAGTAGGTATGGATTTTTACAATGTGTACATTGTATGTATCCAATACATTTGTCTCACATTCAAATTTTAATTTAAGAAACATTTATTTTCAATTAAAAAATATATAATTTAAGTGGTTGTAAAGCTGCGGCTTTACATGCTATTCTTTATAATATAATATAATATGATATAATATAATATAATATAATATAATATAATATAATATAATATAATATAATATATGTGGACTTATCACACAGCGTTAGCCCAGTCCCGTGCTAAATGCTGTAAGCACTTGTGTTACAGGCACTAGGCAACGGATATATATTGAATGCTTTTTTATAAATTTAAGAAATTTATTATATATTTCAGATTTTTATTATAGAAGTACATATATAAAAAAAAAAACACCCATAACCTAAGCGGGATTCGAGCCGGCGACCTCTGGCGTAACACGCGTGCTAAGCGCCACGTCACCAACCGAGCCACGTCACCAAAGTTAAATAGAAAAACAGGCTAAGTGCGAATCGGACTTACGCACGAAAGGTTCCTCCCTACCCCTGTCTTTATAAAACGGCAAAACAATCTCGTTTGTTGTACGCGAGCCCTGTTCAAACTTTTATTTAATTCCATTTTCAGTATTCGTTTCCACTGTTTAGCCATCATGGTCCATGGGATACAGCCTGGTGACGGACGGACAGGCGCAGGCTATGGCCAAAACTTAAAGTAAAGAATTTAAAGTTTGTTTTTGCTATTAATAACATTGTCGTACTAGCCAAATTTCGGCCAAGGCCATCTCTATAGAGACGAACCAATTGCGCAGGACATATTATAGTGCGCAAGTGTGTGCACAGGCACAAGTGTACTCTCTGTTCCTTCATTTCACCTATTCCGATGGGACGTGAATCCGACACAACGGGATAGAAATCAAACTTACCTTGCTCTGATGCACGCCAAGTAACACCGCCAAGTTCCAGACTTGAGCTATTATTAGAAATGTAAAAAATCCAAAAACACCTTGGTCCGACTCACGAATGTAGTTGAACATGTTGCCTCTACATCACGAGGCGTTAATTGGTGATAGGTAACTATTAAATGGTATGTTATATAATAGGAACTCATCTATTATATAACATAATATTTAACAGTATAAGTCTTGTTATACGAGGAGTGTGTACGAACCAAGTTTTCTCACTCCGTAGAGGAGCATCTGGCTGTACGCCGGAAGGGTTCCTGCGGTTTTGTGGATTTGGAGAAAGCATTTGACAGGGCGGTGCGAACTTTGGGACACATTAACCAACTAAGGGATAGATGGGCGTCTGCTTCTTGCTTTGCTATCTGGATTGCAAAGCATTTGTGCGAGTGGACAGCAACACATCGCCCTGGTATGATCTCAATATTGGCGTTAGGCAGAGTTGTGTGGTGTCAGCTCGCCTGTTTATTCTATACCTGGATCTGCGGGGATTGAGTCCCTTTAAATGTGGAAATGCGAATGGGTGATTTAGTTGTGAACTGCCTGCCTTATGCAGATGATGCAGTACATTTAGACTCTACCCCTTCTGAGCTACAATGACTAATCACAATTATGAAAGATTATTTTGATAATATGGGCTTAAAAACGAATGAGAAGAAAACTACATTTTTAGTAATTGAAAGAGAAATAACCACAACGGACGTAACAGTAGTGATCGATGATGTAATGTCGGAGCAATCGAATGAAGTTGTATATCTTGGTTGTGCTTTAAGCAGGGATGGAAGATACACCGAAGATGTCGAAAGAAGAGTGTGTGCAGGAAACAGAGGGAATGAAGCGTAAGAGCTTAAAAGCCTGTATTTTTAAACTCTTACGCTTACTTTATTACGCTGGCTTTTAAGCTATGGTGCCTCTCTTGCCCTGCATAATTATGTGCTAATATCAGCATTATTGTATGGAAGTGAGTGTTGGATATTCTGACATATATAAATATAGCGCCTGAAAGTAGAATAAACTCGGTCGCGACAAGGTCATTGCGAAAATATGTGCCATAACTAGTTTGTGTTCGCAATAAAGAAGTGTTAGGTATGAAATAAAGCGTCGGTGTAAAAATGAGAAAGGACATGCTCCGTTGGTTCGGGCAAGTAGAAAGAATGGCAGGAGAAAGGTTAACAAAACTGATATACAATGCGAATGTTGTTCAATGCGTACAATGCGAAGGATGTAATTACCGAGCAAGACCAAGACTTATATAAAATGATCAGACCGATCAGCTGGCAGCCCGAAGGTGGTGTCAATATCCTTCGCAACCGGCGTGTCTGTGTGAAGAGAGTAATGAATGTGGAGGACGCATGTAAGTGTCGTGAGGAATGGCACTCCGTTGTATCTGCCTACTTCCATTAGGGAGCTGGCGTGAAGGTATGCTAATGTTGTAGTAATTTGAAAATCTACAAAGTGGTCCCTTTTGGATTTTAGATTAATATTAGGTCCGATACTTTGTCTTAAAAGTAGACTTCCATAGTTAATTTGCTTACTGTCTAAAGTTTCTATTGGTGGCGAAACAAACTGGTTCATGCGTGGATTAGCATACAAAGTGGCAACTAATTTATTAAGTTGAAATTTATCTGGTATGCAGATTTTATGACCTAGTCAAACGTTGAGAAAGGGTTATAAACAAACTAAAGCTGCGTTCCTAAGGGGCGTTAAAAGTTTGTATGAAAGAATTGACGCGAGCGCAACATTGAGCGTGACTAGTAAAGTATTTAAATGAACTAACCAAATATAAAATTAGGAATCGCCGCTCCAAACACGGTGGCGTCTATGAGGAAGATGACCAGGCTCCTCACCCTGCTGCCGAACGCCAGCTCAGCGATAGCGGCGTATGGAAATCTGAAAACATTGTCTACATTAGAGTTCATTCTTACTTTTATACTTTGATTAAATTTGTTGCAAGACACAGTTTTAGTGTTTATTTTATCCAATGGTCATATTTGTGGTTGAAGCTAACGATCCTGGAGACACAGGAGTAGCAACGGTGGTCATAGGTCTTTATCATGAAAATGTTTAGCTCAATAGAGGGTTCGACTAACTTCCACCTTTTTACTCTAAATCCTGATACTGAGACGTCCAGTGGCTACAAGACTACTGTTATTCAGGACACGAGTTTCACTAGGCTCTGGATTCCAAACGTGAAACTGTGAATTTTTTTGTGTATTTCTCCATAAATTTTAGCTAAAGTTGATTATTACAGTAAAGCTACTTTTACTTATTTTATCGCGGCTTTTCAATTATTTAACAAGCGCGACGTTTCTGAAGCTTTACAGCAACCATGGTCACGGGTGGACCGAAATTCAGTAAACCATGGTTCCTATAGAGCTTCTGAAACTTCGGGATAGTTAAATAATTAAATAAACTGTGATAAAATCCGTAAGAGTAGTTTTATTGTTATGAGAAACATTCGCGTACTTTTTTTTTTTTTTACTCTACATTACCTATTTTTCTCCCTAATGTCGGGCGAGAGCTCGTGTGCCAGCAGCCAGCTCCTGCCCAGCAGAACAGCTGTATACATCTGTAGCGCCAGCAGGGATATCACCAGGGGGATTCCGTATATACCTGCGACAATTATGTATAGAACGGGATGTCTGGTAACTCTACGATCTATGACGGTCTTAATTGTTACAATGTTGACTAACTCCAAGGTTCCAATTAAGACCTTTTGAATGATTCGTCGATCATATTATTACTATTAAAAAATTTGGAATAGGAACAATATTGCAATTTTTTTAAATACACAGATTTTTTTCTTGTGCAACTTACGGAAAGCATGGTGGGTTTACATTAAGAAGAATAAACCTCTGGAATTTTTGTCCGCTACTTGCGTGGATTTTGTCTGATTTTTCGTACGGTGGTCATAAGGGGAGAACTATCTTGTAAATAGACATAAAATAAGCAACTGTAAATCTTAACTTGTTCAATCTTTCAGGAGTATTGGAATATTTCTGAATATTCCAATAGTCTCCGTGGCTCCGTGATTCTCCTTTTTCGTCCAATGAACTCACCACAAGATATGATTGTTTTTGGTAACGCCACGACAGGGAATACTCCGAACAGGTCGACTATGCACAGTACGGTGAACAGCACCGAGAGTCCTCCAGTGGTCTCGCTCGGCGTGTAATTGCTCTTGCTAATCATCACTGTGATGGGCTTGCCGGCGTTGGCTGTCAGGAACCCGTTGGCGCCATCGGGAAACTTTAGGATCTTCATGTCTGTATCAAAGAGCAGCTTTAGTTTATGCTACAAAAACGGAAATCCTTTCAGCTTCATTCGACAGTATCATGACAGAGACAAAGGCAGCAGAACTTGCATTGTCCTGGTAAGAAGCTCTCACTTTTGGGTTTCTTTATCACCAAGTCGATACCGATTGAACTCCATCAATTTGGTAATAAATTGGTCATTAGTAATTATTCACTCAGTTTATAGTTCGGGCTATCGATAATTATCAAATGGGCTCCGTATAAAGTTGATGTGAGAAATTTGGGCTTTCATGATATTGGTCTGGTCTGGTATATGAAAATTACTGAACTCAACTGATATTGATGTGTATATGTCGTAGTCGTATTGTACAAATTTCCGTATAACATTACAGCTAGCCATTTTCAAAAAAGGGGCGTTTTGTTTTCTGGCGGGCTGACGGTTAGCCGGATTATCATTGCAATACGTTCTTGACGTTCATTACGTCTCATTGAGTCTGTCGATTTTAGGCACTGATAGCGATCGATACAAGTATAGAATTAGGCCAATTGTTTTGAGTGCAAATAAAAATAACCTAACCACGAAGGCTTAGGCGGGATCGTAACTTATCTGGGCATAGTTCTTTTATTTCTCTATAAGTACAATCGACGCTATTGTTGTCGCCATGTCAAGCATCGCCACGAGTATTGTCCTTTTAAAATCAGAAACTAAAACGTTTGACACGTTTTAGTTTCTGATTTTAAAAGGCGGATTTATTTCAATAAGCCTAACTTTATTGAAAATCGTATAACGGCGAAATCTGAAAATTTCACTCAGCCATTTTCAATCCGGCTAACTGTCGACCAGTCACAAAATAAAACGGAAATGTTTTAGAAAATGGCTACCCGTAATAAGAACATGAAATCACAAAAAATTACGAATGTACATTTTGCGACGGTATTTCGGACACGGCTTGACACGGGCACTAGGTACAATACCGACCTATTTACGTAATGGAGCGTCTAAAATTAATACAAAATCAATATACCTCGGCTTCTAGTTTTTGAAATTAGATAATGTCACATGTGGCTGTGTGAAATGTGGCGAAACATACATATCTAACAGTGGAATTATTTTATTTCGCCTATTTAGACGTGTTTATTGGCCAGGATTTAAGTTTTAAGCTTTTATTGTTAGATATTTTATCATCGATAGTAATAATAATTATAGTTCTTGTCGAAGTTCGGCTATAGCGGGCTATTGAGAAGACCCATCTGCGCGGGACTTATTATGCTCACAAGTGTTTGCGCAGACACAAGTGCAATCCGACACGACCGGGGAGAAATCGGGCGCAGGACCGACGGCTTAACGTGCTATCCGAGGCACGGGGGTGACACACCGCCCACTTCCTAACTCCGGACAGTTGTTAGAATTTAGAAAAATCCTAATAGCACTTTTTTTATGGTCCGACCCGAGATTCGAACCCGGGACCTCACGTCTGTGGCTGAACACGCTTACCACTAGACCACGAGGCAGTCGAAGTTATCATAGACTGATGGTGGTATATCTGATAAGTAGTTCGTATGTTCAGAAAATTGGTGGACAATATTCTTTGACATGATGTTCAGGGCGGCTGACATCACGTTGGTAGGTGAACAAACAGTTAGATTGTGGTAAGTATATAATGTATAAAAATAAATACAAATACATTAAAAATGTTGTAATTTAAAAAACTTATGCTCGCATGGAAATCGAACAATACTTGCACCAAGTATTACCTATAATTTAATAAATAATTAGTTAGCAATTTTAACAAGACTTCACAAAGAAACTTAAGCAAAGTACCAGGAAACCATAGAAATGGTGTCGTGCCCTCTCTAAAGGGGTTAGAATTAGCACCTCGGCGTTATAAGTACCTAACGGGAAACCGTTATCGAAGAAAATAGTTAATTTACAGTCTGTATCATTTCAGGGAGTTTCATTTATTTTAAAGCATTTAATGAAATTAGAATTAAATTCACTCAGACTTAGTGAGGGTGATAAGCTCTTTTAGATAGATTCAGTTTTGGCAAATAAATAATATTTGGGATATTAGAAACCACTTCAACGTGAAACCTAATCGAGTACAGGAACCTACCAAAACGTATTAAGTAAGTTTTCTTTAGCTTACAAAAAAGAACTAAAGATGCAAAACAATATCGGCAGCAACATTCTGCAGAAACATTTATGACCTTCCTCTGACGCAACCGTGAGTTCCAGCGCGTTATTAAAATCGTTGCTATTTACTCTACTTGCTCGAATTGAGAGGCCGAGCTAGATGCTTGAGACTAGCTCATAAGACGGTTATAAATTATCCAAAGCTCAAATAAAACTTAAAAATTTGTAAGTTACTTAATAGAATATTTGTCAATTAATAAAATTAATGTGCTATTAGCGGATATAACATAGACTACCTTTCTCGTCATATCCTCTGTAATATAAAGACTGCAGTCATTGAAGGCCCGGTACGTAGTGTATTAGTTGCCTAGCTCAGACCAGTTCAAACGAATCTCCAGTGACCCAGACACCGGCTTAATCAAATTGACATACTTGTTCCGCGGATCTAACTCTGTGGTACAGACCATATACGCACTTGTACGACTTTAAGTTTTCTAATGATTGTTTAGGGATCTACCTGGGATAATGTCGTTATTGTGTTGGTGACGTACTTAGGGAGATCAGGTAAGACTCTGGAGTGCTAGATTGTGACAACGACATGTTTCGTCGTCGCCTATCGTGGGTTCCCGAGTTCCAGCGCCGGATCGGACCGAAAACTTTTATTGGGTTCTTTCATTTTCTTATCACTGTCCCATGTCGGGAAGTAGTAGGTAGTGTTACACCCACGTGTCTCGGCTTAGCCTTCGGCGCTACGTACGAATAGTCTCCGTTCGTTCCGGAGTACGTCCCATCAGAATAATAAAGTGAAGGAATTGAGGGTGCACTTTTGTCCGCTCCCACACTGGTGAATGTGTACTTAATATGTTCTAACTTCTGAGCAAATGGTTTGCTTGTATAGAGATGGCCACCGTAGCCGACATCACCGCTCATACTCATAAATTTGTAAATTCATCTGGACTTAAGTTAACCATACGCTATGTCCGAATATTCTATGTTCCCTTGAGACTCTCCTCTCTATCATATGTAGATAAAGGGCACATTAAATGCTTATAAGTATTAAGAATGAAAACATTGTCTTATAGAAACTAACCATTTTTTTTACTTGCCTTTGGTTAAGAATAAGGTGTAGGGCACTTTCTGGGTATTTGTTGCCGTCACCTTCTGTCGCACGAGTTTCTATCGATATCATGTGGTGTCTACATTTTCTGGAAATGCTTCTTGTTGATCTTAACCTTACCGATGATACCGGGCAGGTAGTTTTGACAAGGGCACCAGTTTTTACATAAAGTGACTGCCAACTGTATTGTGAGGAACTATCCGTTCCCCACGTTGTTTTCCTTAAACGTAAGCTCTTACGAGCGCTCACTCAAAAAATGTAAAATGAGAAAAAAAATCTCATTAATACAAGGCGGGTTTCGAGCCTGGAGCATCAGAGTGGAAGTCCTAAACGCTAACCACTAGACCATTGAGGATATATTTTCTGGAAAGTAAATTCACTGAAAGAAACATTTGATTGTTTGTATGCTTGTTTGCATTGTATATGCTTCGGAGCTACTGGTTTGAAAAAAATTGCCTTTAAAATCCTTTCTCTTTGTTCACGCGGGGAAATGCATTTACGCGAGTTCAGCGGCCCTGGGTGGGGTCTAGTGGTGTGTGGCAGTCGCGGCACATGATAGCGCCGAACACCCACAAAAACCACCGCAAGTGGTTGTCACCAGGGCATCTCAACAGCTAATCAGCCCCCTAAGGGACCACCTCCACAGATGGGGTTGCCCCGCACTACAGGACAACCCCACCACTCGTCCCTTGCTCCGTGCGCAGAAGTTTGCTACCGAGAGCGATCCCTCCTCCTGATCTTTAGCCCCCTCTTCTTACAAGAGAGGGCTAAAGATCCCCGTCGATTAAAATAACGTGCAAACGAGTAAACCGCACGAAACGTGACACTGAAGATGTCGCTTTACGGCGGTATGCAGCATGGCACTACCTCTTCCTAAAACTTTCTAACCTCGGGTGACAGAGTAAA
>JAFELO010000361.1:385970-414767 GCA_017140195.1 Eumaeus atala | reverse complement strand
GTGTGTGTGTGTGTGCGCGCGGGCGTGCATACGTGTGTACGTGTGTGTGTATGTAGTTTATGTATAAATGCTAGAAGTTCTCACGGGAGGTCACGAATATGACATTAAGAGGTAGGTACATACTAGTCATTGAGAACTAGTTTTCTTCATCGATATATCTTCACCAATATATTGAAATATATTAGTATTTAAACTCATATTTTGGTGACCACAACAATCAGTGATTAACCTTAGTATTTAAAGTAAATTTCAGCTTGATGCTGCCACTCCATGCCGTGAAAAAAAGGTCTTGACGAGAGACGAGGAGATGGGTGGAAGGACCTCAAGAGTGATACAATCACTTCCCGTTAAAACGGGAACCTTGGTGCTAGGGTCCGATTTCCACTCGACCGTTTTTTTCACAGTTGGTAAATTATGCAGTCAAAATAGTGTGGAATTATTTCCTTATCATGTTTTCTTTTGATAACATTAAAATTTTAATCAATATTTCTGTTTTGTTTCATTACTTAAAAGTAGGTATATTTTTTCCTAAATAATTTCGAAATTCCAAAATAAATAATAATTTAAGATTACTTGACAATAAAAAAAACTAATTAAGTACTTATATAAAAATACTAACCTTCAAATTATTTTTTATCACATCACTAAAAAAACAGCCACTAAATAAAGAAAATTACACCACCGCACTCTTTGGGATTTATACAGTTGTCACTAACAGAATCCCATTTTTGTTCAGAAACGTTCGTCTTACACGCGTTGGTTGTGAATTAAGGCGCTGGAATTAAGCCGGCGACAGCGGACAGTCGCCGACAGAATGTAGTCATAAATGAATAATAAAATTGTATTATCAGAAGGACATGTTTCAAGATATTTTTTTTCTTTGTTTGGATTCGTGTACAAATGTTATGTATCTATAGCTATAGATAGCGGAACGCGCGGGAGCCCCAACTGGGTCCTGCTAGCAGTTCGTCATGGCTATTGTGGTTCCGTTTTCCCTCTGTGATGGTATTTTTGGCGAATGTAAGTAATACTTGTCTCTTTTTGCTGTTCGTCATAATTGTAGGTATGTTATCCACGTTTAGGCCTGCGCCCATTTTCACTTCACACTCTGTTCTTCCAGATTGATATTTGGGACAGTTTGTCAGGATGTGAATCACTGTTTCTGGCGATACATCATCGCAGGTGCAGTACGGTGTCTTGGCGAGTTCTCTACTATGTAGATGGCTTTAAGCCCGCCGTGTCCGGCGAAGATTTGGGCTAAGCAGTTGTCGTTTGTGAGGTCCTTGGGTGTGGTAGTGAAAATGTGCTAATCTTTCTCTCCATTTCACGCCCTGGTAGTTCGTCCAGCGGTTTGCGACAATGTAGGTCGACGTTCCATAAGTAGCAGGGACATCCGGTAGCATGTAAGGATCTATTTTGCTCATATTATTATTATAAATCTGAAAGTCGTATGTATGTTTGCTACATTTTCACGAAAAAACTTTTGAATGGTTCTGGATGAAGCTTGATGATAGATCACAATTTTGAAATTACTTAAAAATAATGTTACGAAATGAATGGTGCTCTTTGGTACAGATTTTACGCGGGTAAAATCGTGGCGTACGATTACTTATAGTATAAAGTGATATCCGTCTTATATTTGTACCTATGCAAATTATATTGTAGGATGGCATTTGCCAGTTTTTTAAATAAATAACAATATAAAGGTAACGGCAAACATGTTTTCTTTTTTACCAAGATAATTGCGATTTGTGATTCTCTCAAAATAGTTACTTCTATGAGAGTCGAACCATTTTACTATCTAACAGCGATCTGCCCCGGGTTTGCATGGACGTCTAGGTGAATTACGAGCCTACATATTTTTGCGTTAATTATGAAAAATTAAAAATATATGTATAATAAATAACTTCAAGGGTACGACCCTACTAAAAATTATTTTATAGCATATTATTTATTTGTATCTAAGCTGTGTTACTTATACTGTCTACATATGAAAATCAATGTTTTTTTTAGGTTATCGCAAGTATACTATTTGCATTCTGATTTTAAAATGCGTTTTTTTTTCTTTCGTGATTCTGTAAAGCTATTATTACTAAACTTCGGGCTTGCCAACGAACTTTCCTATCGATGTTAAAATTTTACTGAAAATATGGTAATAACATTACATTACTTAGGTCAGTTGACAGTTTTTGTCGAAAACAATGTACTTTGATTGCATGAAAACTGCCTCGTGGTCTAACGGTGAGCGTGTTCAGCCACAGCCGTGTGGTTCTGGCTCCGAGTCCCGGGTCGGGACCAAAGGCTTATTAGGTTTTTTCAATTTCTAAGAACAGCCCAAACTTGGTAAGTTGGCGGTGTCACGCACCCGCGCCTCGGAGAAACAGATTTACTGCCGGCACGCACACTTGTGCACTATAACATGTCCTGTGCAGGTAGCTAGTTTCTATAAAGATGGCCACAATTCTATAAAATTCACACAATGGAGAAAAGAACTCAACTCTGAAAAGAGTAATGGCATATGATCTGGCGGCGCCGCCGTCTATGACAATGGGCAACAATCCTAGGCATATCATGCCCTTCCCCCATAACCCTCTACGGCAGAGGAATCCACTGAGCGTAAACTCGGTGAAGTGTCTCGGAGTCACTCTTGATCGTGCTCTCACCTTCAAAGAGCTCACAACTAAGCGCGGTACGTCTTACACAAGCTTCATTATTTAATAAATGCTACAAGTAAGATCTCAGCTCACACTATACAAAGTCCGTATCCGCCCGCTACTGTCATATTCCAGTGTAGCATTCGCTCACGCAGGACACTCTCACATACTGCTTTTGCAGAAACTGCAAAATCACTTCTTGCGTACAGTCACCCGCTGTCAGTGGGACATGCGCAACCTCAACTTACATAAGGAATTGCCCTCCAAAAAAAAATACTAGTTTTTTTCTATGTTCCTTTAGATAAAACCTACGGTGAGCGAAGACGCAAGTTACAATCTGGTTGATAAATGACATCTAGGTACCTCGCTTAAAATACAGGACTGAATAAATTATAAATTCGTTAATAATAAGTCGTAAGGACTGTCTACATATGTAATACAACTTGTTTGTTTGTCAGAATTCGTCTATATAATATTAAAAATAGGTAACGTATTATTGGCACACCGGAAACATCAAGGTATTCTGCAAAGATATTACTAGTTGATCTTATCTTATTAATTTAATATTTCATTATATATTTTCATTACAAAATTTTCATTACGTTACAAACTAAATAACGTAACGTTTTTTATAAACTATATTTCAAAATATCGATATTACAATAAATATATAATTATAACGAAAAAATTTACTATCTTTCGTTACTTACAAAACAATAATAAAACTATCCACTATCTTGTGATCGAGAAATAGATTACATCACACAATTACTAGTACGAGTAGCAGTAGAGGCGTACTGGGTAACTCCTAGTCGTGGTCGGGGGCACGGGGACCGCCACGGTAAGAGTACTTAAATTTGCTATTATAACACCCATATCGGGATGTATCTCTCCCACCTGTGAGAGTAACATCCACGTTCCACTTTCAACTCATAGCAAACCGATGAAGTTCTATTGGGCTTGTCATCGCTTCCACAGCATAATGTCAGATCCAGAAAAAAGCATGACACATTCTGTGTCGTCGCCACGCTGTAAAACTATATCACCGATCGCCCTCACACAATTGGATCAAGTCATAGAGAAACAAAATATTCCATCGTCTATGTGTGCTCATACTCATTGTATCAACATAATGTCAGTGCCAAAACTGGTTTACCAAAAATATAGTTCCGGTAATTTTGTGGTTGATAATGGCAGATCACGTATTCTTTTATCATACGTTTTTTTATCAATATGGGTCGTTTAAAGAATTTTATTCGTGATTGTACTGTATATGAGTATTGCGTACAGAGCATAGAGAACCGCCGTAACACAATACCCGTGCTAGAGACACACTCGGTCACCAGTCACTGTATCGAAATGTATTTTAAGTTTGTATGTATAATATCAACGTATGTTGCTCATCTATCCCAAAAAGAAAACATTGTTAGCTAGTGATTTATATTTATATAGCTATATATTTAATAAAGGACCAAAATATAACATTTCGTAATTAACTTCGATGATACGAATTGGCAGTTTTTAAGTTTCAATAATTTTTTTATGTTCTATTTTGCGTGACAGCGTGTGACAAGTTTAAGATTTTTTACATGTAAATTTAAAGTAATTTGGGACCTGCCGAACCATTCATCTTTTCGGGATAAAGCGCTTAGCATACATACAAACTCTCGCACTTATGATGTTAGTACGTTACAACATATACACTATTATAGCGATGTAATATCGCCTGCAAGTTTTATAATTTGGCATTTTAACGGCGGCATAACCCGTTTACAAACGGTCGACGTTTTGTAAAATGCCGAACGTAAATTGTAAGAATACTAGACATTTTGTATTATACTGTATGCGGAAACATTTTAATATGGAGTGAAGATTTGCGTTTTATGTTTTATAAATCAAATGTATAATCAGAACTAGCAAATAACTTAAGCATGCTCACAAACCGCAGGTTTTGTACTGCACCAGTGTTTCACATCAGATATATGTACACTAGACTTGATAACGCTCAAATCTTCACTAGTGAAAATTGATTCCTTCCAAGGATGATCCGTGAGGCTATTTCAATAAAAGAGCATCATAATTTCAACGATACCGTAGTAACATACTTTACTTTTCTACTTTTATCTCTTTAACTCCATAAGCTCCATTTGCTTTACGCCCTTTAAACCTAGACTATCCTCTCTTTTAGGGTTCCCCCTCGAAAGGAATAAAACGAAACCCTTATACTCACTTTGTTGTCGCACTGTCTGTTGTCCCGTCTGTCCATTTGTCCAGATTTTTTCTCAAGTGCGCTCAAGAGGATTAAGCTGAAATTTATGTCAAACACTTGTCCCTAGCATCATAATTTTAAGTCAATAAAATACAAGATAGAGTTGTTTGTGCGCATATAACCTATGTGATCGCATGTTAACTAAAACCTGCAGGGTCCTTTCCCATTGACTTAGAATCATAAAATTTGGCAAAACGTATGAATTTTCGATGGAAAATAAAATTTTAAAAATATCTCTGTAAAACCCAATTTTATTCATTAGAAAATAAATGCAAGCACAGATAACGGAACATATAAAAATTAATATATCATTACCTATAGGAGCATGCCGCATTCAACCTGCCAATATAATATGCTTGTCAACTTATAGATTAAGTTGTAAGTCCCGTTGGCAGCTCGTGATATTTGAGTCCGAAAAGATCTTGGCTGGTTTTCCAGTCGGTTAAAAATAATACATGCAATTGTACCTAAGTGATGGGAGTGGGCAAAGCTATGTAGTTTGTGGTGCAAAGGATCGCATACTGGATATTGCAAGACATCAATGTCTGGCGACTTTTTTTTAAAGATTTATTCGCAAAACAAGATATCTTAGCTCGAATAAAGCAAAAATACCACTTGTTTGGTGTAGATGTATGTCTATTAATTTATAATAACAATAATTAATTTTAATAAAAAAATATATTTAAAGTAAAGACTCGCCAGACACTTTAGGGTGAGGTAGTGCTACACTGCATAGGCGGCGGTAGTGCAATGCATGGTGTATGACACTACAGCCGGCACGACTGGGGAAGCACCTCTCGCTCACTTGATACCGCCGTAGATTGATAGCGCCGCTGTCGCGTTTCGTGCGGTTTGTGAGTAGCCGGTGGCCCATTGGGGGGGGGGGTGATAGGAGGGAAACGCATCTGCGTAAAAATCATGCGAATCTCCATGGGCGTCGGTAGTCATTACAAGGCTCCGAATTTTAATCCTAAAAAAGCTTATCCCTTTAAAGTTTAAACCAATAAATCCAATAATACTTAATAGTACCTGTAACATTTTTTATGTGTTAACATTTTAAATTACTAATTTAGCCTACGTTATGCGCCATCTAGAAATGCGCAAAGTAACCTGAAGCTAAAACCATAGATAATAGATATTATACACTTGTATGAAATATTAAAAGAACCATAATAATATTTTATTTTATTCAATGAGAAATACCACCGAGAATAAAAACATTATAGGTATTAAAATATATTTAAAGTGTAAAATTTTAAATCACATTGCGCATGCTTGTTTTCTGCGATCGAAGATGGTCCGTCTACAAACTCGAAAGGTCGCCATGTAGAGGGCGTTGCTGTCTTAATTTCTCTCCCTCAAGCGAATAACCTCTCTCTGTCCCTCGCTCCTTTTGTGACATTTTGTAGAACGTACAATACCTACGTTCCTTGTGGAAACTGTTAAAATAATCACATTAGGGCATGGTCGGTAAAGTTTTTCATTGGAAAAACCGTGAAATAAAATATCAAAACGTTGTTACGTTTTTTCGTGCCAAGTGCAACTAAACTATCAAGATTCCGCCGATAATTCAAAGCCTACCCAGTGGGTGGCTTATTTTGGTAAGTCATAATCTTTTTCCTTTAAATTTTTCAAGGATAAGTATTGCAACGTGTTATAAACCATTTACAGTACATCTATATCTCATAGCTAAATAAATATACAGAATCGGGAACATAATAAGTAACTAAGCGGCTAATCATCACCTGGAGCTATCAATAGATATGTTGTAATTATTACTCTGACATACGACCAAATAAGTTCTTACTTTTATGGTATAAGATTAAGACACGTATTTAATGCAAGTCTATGTGTGAGGACAATGAATACCAGTGGTTAGAGCATTACACATCGCTGACGAAATTTACGTCACAACACTGACTGCTAAAGCATTTCAGAACAGTATGTTCTAGAACATGTATACATCTACTATTTTATAGACTTGTATTTTTTATTTATCATCGAAAAGACAAACACATGCTAACAATATTTGTACCATGTGCTTGTGAATAATATTAAAATGTAATGCTTTAAAATATGTGAACTACATAATAGTTTCTACAATAAAAACTGTTTCAGTAACTTTATTTTAGTGGTTGTTTTAGTTTCCATGTAGCCTAATTAACCCATACTTTAAAATAATATTTTTGTATACCACTATAGCAACATATGTTGCTAAAGTAGATACTTAGTATGTAAATATCACCTTTATTGAAGATCTGAGTTTGTTTATTGTGTTTACAGAGAACAATGATGAAAAAATTTAATTTTTTAATTTGAATCTTAACATTTTTGATAGTACCAACTAGAAAATTCACTGTTATGTCTAATATAACTCAAATATCTCATCGATAATCGTACATGTTTCGGCCACAAACTATTTTCTTAGTTTCATCACCATTCATAGTAATCACTTAAACCAAGACAAAGCCAATGATTGACCAAGAATATCTAAATAAACTTTATAACTTATGATGATAATATTTTTTTATTTGCATAAGAGGTAAAGAAGTATTATTAAAATAGTTCATCTGATGGTGATGGTGAGGCCACAATATGTACAAAATAATTTGAGAATGTCAAGTTTACATTATAAATTGTTTTCATTACTAATGAGCTAATCAGCTAATTAGCTGGGCTCACATTAGCCATTGAATAAATGCATGTGTATTTTTATTGTTTGTGGTTCCTTAATTGCCGACAAGGGGCAATCATAAATAATATATTTAACATTTATTTTTAGGAAATAAATTTTATAATAAGAATAAAGTTTAAAATAAATATTTAAAAATCTCACTGAAAGTAAATTTCTGGTTGATGTTTGTGAAGGCCCTATGAATATAATTTTTTTTTTTTGCATTAATTGTATTATTAGGTGTTAACTATCAAGCAATACAAATTATTTGGAATTTTAGGAATATTAATCTTACATAAAAACCAAAAAGCAAATTGTGTTAAACAATGAAAATACAATAATACATTGTGAATAAAAGATGTTGGAATAGGCGAATTTCACTTATAATGTGTATAAAATAATGGATTATTTCATAGTTCACTAATGAATGACTACAATTATATTTATGACCATTTATATATTTGATACTCTCAAAACATAAAAGAATCCTATTTGAAAAGTTAAAAGCGTGTATGCTTGCTTCACTTCAATATATTTTACTTTTTGTTCTTATTTTTGCATGTTGTTATTTAGTTTTTCTTATATGCAAACACGCTTTTTTCTTTCATAGGTCTGAAGTGAAATAATAGTCATGGAAAACAGTAAGGACTTTTTCTTACTGCAAAAAAAGGCAAGGAATATTAATAGGGAAAATAAAAACAAAGGCGAGAATAAAAGGGAAAAAGAATTTGACAAAAATCGAAATGTGAATAAAAATGGAAATCAACCTGAGAAGAAACCCTTTGATAAAAAGACATATCGTTTGAAGAAATATAGTAAAAAATACAAATTAGAACAATGGGAAGAACAGCGTAAGAAGAGACTACTCCAGGAGTATCAGAAAAGCATAAAAGGTGATCCCATGGCAGGTAAATATGTTCCCAGAAGTTTTGATGATGAAGTTGACTCTGTTCCCGAAGCTGGAAAATTCGTTAAGCACCCAGATTTACTTACTGGTCATGAAAACAAGCAAAGCACAAAGAAAGATCCGTTTTCAAAAGCAAAAGAACAATTTCACAAAGTGAAACAGGAGAAGCAGGAGAGGAAAGTACAATTAGAAAGACAAAGAGAGGAAAGGAAGCAAAAGCTACAAGAATATAAGAAGAAAAAGAGTGATAGGTTTAAGAAATTGAGCAAAAAGAATAAAAAAGGACAGCCCATAATGACGGGCAGATTGGAATTGCTATTAGAGAAAATACAGAAGGGCTAATGAAAGTTTGTGTCAATTCTTTCTATTTTTTTTACTGATACATAAAAATAAATGTACTTAATGAATATTTTTTTATACTTGCATACCTTTTTTTTGTTGTTGACGCGGAGAAACGCATTTACGCGCGTTTACTGGCCCTGGGCCCACTCAGTAGAGTGTTGGGCTGTTGTGGGTCACCACCACAGCCCCACACTCCACTGAGTGGGCCCAGGGCCAGTCACAAAAGCCACCGCAAGTCCCATCTGGTCACCTTGTTGGCTAGTCAGCCCCCTAAAGGACCGGCGCCACCTCCACAGATGGAGTTGTCCGGCTCCACAGGACAACCCCACCAACTTTAGGATGGTGCAATGGGGTGAGGTTCCCATCCCCGACCTTTGCCCCGTGCACGAAAGCGCTCCTTTTGCTCTTTTGTCCCCTCTTTTCTTATAAGAGGGGTACAAAGAGCGGCAGCCGCCTTTAGTACCCTATTCTTAAAGGACCCCACAAAGAGCTCCCGCCTCCTCGGTTCAATTGGCGTCGCCCAAGGTGTCTGGGTTCACCCCAGACAGGTGTCTGGGTTCACCCCAGACTACTGAGCTCCACCGCCACGACAAGGCTTGAACAGTGGTGGGGACGATCCTTATATGCCTGCATTGCCTCTTCCACATTCATTGCTCTCTTAATACAGACTCGCCGGTTGCGAAGACACTTGATACCACCTTCGGACAGTACCCGATCAAAATGATAATGGTATTTCAGTCTTGGTCTGCCTCGGTACCTACACCCTTTCATGCTCGCATTGTATATCTGCTTTGTTAACCTTTCGCCTGCCATTCTTTCTACATGACCGAACCAACAGAGCATACCCTTTCTCTTTTTTACATCCGACATTTTCTTAGTACATTCAAAGAAAGAAACTTTTCAGAGTTAAATTATTAGTATAGATTAATCATTAAGCTCCTAAAAGTAATATTATGTATGACTTATATTTAATATTCAAATGGAAAATGGAAGAGCACAATAGAAGATTTAATAAAATACACAACCATATATCGTTACTGTGTCTATGAGTGTCAGCAAATAAGAAAAGTCTGTGCACACATTACATTTATTGCAGAGCATTCTATGATAAGAGATAGCTTATACAAATTGTATCAACTATGATTATAATGTCTCGGAGTGTGGCTTGCACGAGGAGGGGAAATCCACACTGCATGTACAACGCCGGCTTCTAAAACCGGTACTATTATGCAAACTTCTAAATTTTGTAGATTATGAGGTACCTACACGAAAAATACGTCCTGAAATTTGAAATCGATAAACACATATAAATCAAAAAACCAAATCATTTCGCTGTTTTCGGATAAAATTTTTCGACACCAATACGACACTAAATATACTGTATAGTATATGTTAATATTTTTTTATTAAATTGAAAGAATTTTTTTCCAAGATGTGACTTGACATGACGTAAAAATTTTAATCTGCAGAACTATATTTTATCCACATCTGCATTTTTTATCGAGGCTAATTTAACATTAGAAATGATACATTTTTTTTTTGCCATTCTTAATTATTGTTCGAAAAATGACTTTGTTACAAACATCGATTTTGCTATTGCATGTTAGTGGATGTCATTATTTATGTTTTCAACAAGTCCAAACACGTGCATTCTAAAATATTTATCTTATGATGATGATTTGCTCTTCACAATAGACCTGACGGTGTGTCGTCGACTATATGACCTAGTTTTTTCTTCGATTAGGCTATGTGGTCAACATAGATGTAACAAAGTAAGAATAATTGATAATGTTTTTGATTGTGTTTTGCACACCACGGACCCATTCGAACAATCTCAGGATATGCAAATATAGGATTTTAGTATATTGGTTTTGGTTTTTCGGAAATGGGCGTCATTATTTTATGTTTCAAAAAAGATCATATTACGGGCCAGCACTCAGCACTACACGAAATAGCTTGTATCATTATTCATTCTTAAAATGATATTATTAAAAAAAAGGATGAAAGCAATTTTGCGTAATATGTAAAAAACGGGGGAAACTTTCCAAGACGCTGGTGGTTCCAATCAGTTGACTTTACCACTAGGGAACCATGCCAAGTTCACATTTCCGGAAATAAATATATTGCGGACTGCGGTGTCTTTGAGCGACATTTGCGAATGACCAAGCACGAAAGCGTAATTCTATTCTAAAAGTATAAAGAGTTTCAATAGAGAGTAGTAAGCGGACAGACGAAGCCTTTCGAACACTAACGGCGCCCATAAATATCCATTTCATACAGACGTAATGTCCTCCTCATATATCATCCAATGGATTACCTAAAACTCCTCAACGTGTCATCACAGCTTATTATAGATTCTACTTGCATGGATTCGCGGGTAGAACTTTATAAATTGTAAAAGAAAATATATTTACAAATGCCTGTGGTAGGCGGTGGCAAGCGCATCCCGTAAGTGATAGGTAATCTTTACTGCAGTAAATAATCATTGGCGCGTTTCTTACCCTCGTTCACCCACATGCAACATGATATAGAGAGTAGTAGCAGGAGTATCATCACTTAGATGTTGGCACATAGTCCGATCATGATATCATGTAACACATATCGCGTGAATGTTCATCCATAACATATGTTAGAGACCATTTCATTCCAGTTGCAAGTGTTGGCGAATATAAATAATATTACCATACGTATGATAATTGGCGTTATCCAAACGGCCTAACGAATTCGATTTCTCGTTTGGAAATATTTTTTTTGACCCGAGAAAATCCATGATTAAATAAGCCCACCCGCAGGTCATGAACAAATCTGAACCGAATTACGCGTACAGGTATATCCTCTGCTTCACTCAGATATGCGGTCTGCAAACGTATGCTCCGCCGTATACTACACTGAGTTTACAAACCAGCCATACCCATTAAGACCTGTGAATAATAGAAAGTGAGTACGCCGTGTCATCAGTTGGGCCACTCCACCAAATAAGTTCGAATCGCTAATTGCCGTACGGTGATTATGGATGTTTTTTTTAAATTTATTTTTTTAATAGTTACTTACACAAGGGTTACAGTTTAATTGCCCACGACAAACTTAAACGTGTTTCCTAAACTAAGCAGTGCTTCAATTATTGATGTCTTAAGTTTACGCGAATGTTAGAGTCATTACAATAAAACTATTTTTACGGATTTTATCGCGGTTTATTAAATTATTTATGTAGCCCGACGTTTCAGAAGCTTTACAGCAACCATGGTCGTGGGTGGACTCGTGACTAAGGTCAAGACCAAACCGCGATAAAATCCGTAAAAGTAGTTTTAATGTGGTGCTTCAATTTCCGAATCACAAGGCGAAACTGATGTTCCACAAAAGTGGGCCAAGAACTGACCCTTGATGCAAATATTCAGCATCGATCGAGCTTGAATATAAACACTAGGCAATCCCAACCGAATCTGCTTGAAATATTACAAAACTGATGTTGCAAGACTAATAAAAACTAGCCTCTCTTACAGTTGAGACTAATTTAAAATTTATTCAAAAAGAATCTTAAATACATAGTGGGTCCCGACTGTAGGAGACCTACAATAATTGTACATTTTTTAGTCTTGTAATATCAGCTTTGTAATGTGCAATATATGATGCACATATGTAAGTCGAGATACCTTTTCTTATTATAACATTTCATATAAGTATATTGCTAAAACCTCGGATATGCTTTATTCCACACGTGCAAGAGCTAGTACGAACTATAAAGGTTGAGGTGAACCCTAATTAGCTGTGTATGATTTAACACACTGTATTACTTGAGTATTTGTAAAAGATCTATTGACATATCGCTTCCTCGAATTGTTATCAGGAGCCGCGCTCCTCAGCCCGTGCTGAGATAGTAATGTTGTTTGAGATTAATATAAGCATCATGGCAGGGGACGGATATATAAAAAACGCCGTTAAGGGGGTGTTTTTGAACCTTTCGGTGACTACTGACGCTCACATCACCAACATAACCAGTAGCTGTGTAGATCCACTGCCCTCTTTTATCGCTTCTTCATCGCTCATCCAGATCTAATTGTTATGGGTAATCCTAATAATACATGGAAATAAACTAATAGTTTGTCCAACCAATTCCAAAAATGTTCGGTTGTGCGAATGTTTATGAGCGTCGATAATGATTACTTCGTCTGCTCCTTTCCTCCGAGCGAATACAATAAAAAATATAACTGAGTCAGAAGTTTGTTGGCATCGGAGTGCTAATTTTAGTTAACTTATAAGTTAGTAAAAGGATATAATCTGTAGTCATTACAAATAAATTTATAGTCAATAATTCTATACCCATTAATATTTATTAATGAGTATAGAGTTATAGACTATAGAATATTAGTTGATAACAAGATGTGTATGGTATCAGGAAGCTAAAGTCCTTAGACGGAAGGTGTGAAACGTGAAATAGGACGGCCATCTAAGGGTTTAAGGAATAAATTTGCGCGCGTCACTCAAAGCAGTTATTGGCGGTAGCCGGGCGGTATAGACGAGAAATCATTATATGCATAAGCTCCACAATAATCTTTGATAACAGTCATCTCGATCCCGTGATAAGCGCGCGTTTATATACTCTGTGCTCGACAACTTCGCCGCAGTTTGGCGCCGTTCGTTGCTGACAATTGTTTAGTCGCTCCAAAATCCTCGAAATTATTTTCGAATCAGTTTTACCTGATCCTGCTCTGCGTGTTTTTCTACAAACAATTTTATTTTAGCAACAACCAACTGGTTGTTGCTTAAAAGTTCCTAAAAGCTTTGAGAATTTCGCGCATAAAGGTAAGTGAAAATAATAAATTAGTATTGAAATAGAAACAGAAAATGTATAGTACCTAATTTTGTTTTTATTTGTAGGTTAATAAATTGTTATATGTAGTTATATTTAATAAAGATTTTTTTTTTTGTTTTCTTTTTTATACAAACAAATACCTAATTTACAAATGCATTAATTCATACAGTTTTTTTTCCTATTTTATCAAAATTTCATTCCTATTTTATCCAAATATAAGTTATTTTATATTCGTACGAATTTGAGACGCACATAGTACTTACTATTTGATTGACTATTCATTTTTTACAATCGCGAAGCACGTCATATTGTAGACACTAAATGTACAAACACGACACCGTAGCCATGGCCTTGTCCGAGAATGTTCATCTCGGCTAAATTGATAATATCGGTTATCACAACCATCGATATAAAATAAGGAGCAGATTCTCGACTGTGTGCCACGATATTCTTGATACTGGGCCGTTTTGTTACTTCAATGTTACGGGAATGGTGTAGCAATATCGTTCGTTGAATTTACCACGGGCTCCTCCTCTGACTGGGGCTCCTTCGGGCCATACCGTAACATTTTGCTGGCTTGCTGCCCTATTGTTACGCAAATTAAGTCTGCACTCGCAAGAGCCTTGTAGTGCGAAGATGTGGGCAATGATATACTAACACTCGAGAAGTGGAGGCTTTCCTTTTTTCAGAGGTCATGTTATCAAATGTAAGACATTTATTAATTGTAAAAGTACAAGTTAAATATGGTACTGCACTTTGCCAATACATAATTTTTAAAGGCCAGATTCGTGCTTTTTGGCATCACGATCGCCAAGAAGCTTATAAATTGGAACCTAAAATTCCAGAATATTCTGTCCTGTGTCTTGTATATTGGAAGTAAACTTTAGAATTAGTGGTAGACCACCTGGTCTACCTGTACCCACTGTCTACCACCTGGCCTAAATAAATATTATTTAATAATCTTTAACCTTAAAGACAAGTGAATAATACTTACTTATATTAATATCGAGGAGACTTTACTAACCAAAATCCATAAACCATATTTACTAATGTTCTGTTTTTAATATTAGAATACGGCATTTGAAATTATGTACGTAATTGGAGATTATTAAATGACGCACTACCATTTCAATATGGCAAATGTCCCGATTGTTAATATTCTATACAATAATCACGGGGCTCGAGCAAGCACAATGGTAACAGAGGCTTTGAACCTAATTGGCTCATAATCTATTCAAACTTCAATCACAACTTGTATGTAATATTTAAATCTTGTTTACGTGGACATAGTATTAGCGTCACATGCATTGAGGTGTTTAACCATATCACATGTAAAGTTATCATTGGTTTAACATTAATAATATCAAAGAACCTATTCTGGTAAGTTCCGTCAGTTTTATCGTGTCTTGACACATAAACTTAATTAGTGTGATATAGATACTACTTCCTACTTCTATGTTTGGATTAAATTAGTTGTGGGCAATATAAGCATAATGGGAGTTTTAGCGGTTTTGCCTGCATTTATTTTATCGAAACTGTTTACCTGTCGATCACAGAGACATAAGGGCAGCAGCAGTGGGATTGAGCGAAACCTAATCAAAACCATATTACGTTAAAACTTAACACTCGAAGATATGCACTTTTACAGAAATCATAGCCTAATGGGATCTACTCTAAGTAATGTTCAATAAATTAATTATCAGTGAGACTTTAAACACTTCGTAGAAACAATTTTGTTGTTCCGACACCAAGCCAACCAATTGACTAGAGAAATAAATTATATTATAGCACACGGTTATATTATGTAATATGAAGTTATCGCCATACTTGACTGGTCGCTCGAAGATGCTGTTAGGTTGGGTAACCACGTCAATCGAGTACCTACTGATAAGGAAATTCTAGAACCAGTGGGTAGATTTAAATCCACTTCATGAATGTCCATTATACCTTGGCAACAGCACAGACCAAACGAAATGAAACGTGCTTAATTATACTGTATTTTAAATAGCAAAGAATTCAACATTGTTATCAATAGTTCACATTAGTTTGGATAAGTAAAGTAACTTTATAATCTTATCACATTTCGTCAAGTAGTTGCCTTATAATTTGTGACATAATTACGTTGACACTTTGACCGCAAGTTATCTCCCGCGAGTCTGCCGCGTGCCGCCTTTATCTTTCGACCAATGTTGAACTTCTCTTCGTGACGATTATAGTGGCCAAATAGTTAACATTGATACCGACACGATATATCAGTCTGGCGACGAGACGGTAGTGATAACAATGTACTTACCAAAAAAAAAAAAAAATGACTGCTGATAAAAGAAAAAATCACGATTGAAGTTCTCGAAATAGACACTACCTGGATGTAGATATCTATGACTATGACTATGAGATTGGACTTAGTTTATTCTCTAGTTGCTAATAACTCAGAAAACGTCGAAAGCCTTTCAAGTAAATAATTAAATTAAAAGACATTCGCTAACCGATAAGTTTATTTTGCCGGTTCTGGTCTGGGATTTTGGATGTGAGCTAGGCGTTTGTGGCGTATGCGCTTGGTAATGTGTCGCTTGTCCGCAGGGAGCACCGGGTGAGTCCGGCGCGTCTGGCTGTGCCGGGCGCAGTGTCACGAGCCCGCCCCCGCCGCTCTGCTGGCGCCGTGCTCTCAACGTCGACCCACCCTGGCTGCGCTCCCCGCCGCCTCGCTGACACCCCCCCGTGAACCCCTCCGCGTGAGTATACCAACTCACCAATACATACGAACCTCAGAATAAGCCTTCGTTACACCCGCAACTACCCACCAACCTGGATGCGTACCTTATAAGGGACTGCAATACTACGTCGTCTTAGAGGGTGCATATGACACATCTAGCTAGTGTGGTTGGCTTGTGAAAAGCCTAATAACTAGTATCCTAGGATATATCTAGGACACATCTAACTAGGCGCTACGATTCTCCGACCACAATATTACTTGGGTGACTCGCTAGGCGTTAGGTCCCAAGCAAAAGTCACCTGTCAGTGCAGACGTAGCCATAACATTTGTTATTCTGGTTGATCATCCAGCCGTCTCTAACAGTCCTTACCGTGTTGCAGCTGACACTTGTGGACTAGCGCTAGTGGGCCCTCTACACAGGGCTCCGAGTACACCTGACACCGCCCACCCACCGCAACTCCGATACACATCCGCGCTCGCGCGCCGGCAGCCAGCTGACTCGTCTGCCTCGTCGGGGGACCAGCGCTATACACAAGAGGATTCCAACACCGGCCAACGCTATCAAGGGAATTAAGAGATTCGCTCGCTTGAAGGACTGAAAATCCCAGGAAGAATGAAGATCATCGAAGAAGAACACCGCCTTAGTGTGATGGAGGGTCCGTGGGACCCTCTGAACGCCATCAAGGAGGTGGTCGAGGAGGGGACCCAAGAGGACCCCTTCTATGTGATGGATTTGGGCGAGGTCGTTGCGCGCTACCATCACTGGAAGGAGCTGATGCCGCGAGTGGAGCCGTTTTATGGTAAGCATCCTATTGACTTAGCCGCCTTCTTGATTCCTTTTCATAGAACAAATTCCGAGAACAGACTGCCACGCGTATGAAAAGCGAATTGTAGAAGGCCGTCTAGCATAATGATTAGCCCTATTTGTGAATATAGTCTGTGTTTGTAGGTGCTTGACTTTATCTGGATGTAAACTTTAAATGTACTAAACTCGCTTATATCAAACTATATTTAATGATGTAGCGGTGAAATGCAACGACGACAAGATGCTGGTGAGCACCCTGGCCGCGCTGGGCGCCGGCTTCGACTGCGCCTCCCGGGCCGAGATCCAGCTCGTCACCTCGCTGGGCGTGCGTCCCGAGTGAGTATACATCAGTATACTCCATACCCTAGCCGCGCTGTTCGCAGGCTTTGACTGCGCCTCCCGGGCCAGATCCTGCTCGTTACCTCACTGGGCGTGCGTCTCGAGTGAGTATACATCAGTATACTCCATACCCTAGCCGCGCTGTTCGCAGGCTTTGACTGCGCCTCCCGGGCCAGATCCTGCTCGTTACCTCACTGGGCGTGCACCCCGAGTGAGTTTACATCAGTACAGTCCACACCCTTTCGGCGCTGGGTGCTGACTTCGACTGCACCTTCCGGGCCGAGGTTCGGTTTGTCAAATTGCTGGGCGTGCGCCCCGTGCAAGTATTTTTAATTTTTCAAAGCCGTTTAGTTGGTTCAATTGGTATTCAGTTGAGCCACCTGTATACTAATTATAAATTTCCAACTCAGTCAGTCCAGTACTTTTGTCTGTGGACTGTGTGTTGACGAATCTTCCTGTCGATCAATCGGGACATGGTACTTTGTATATTTATACAGATTACATTTGATAATATTTTAATGATGTATAATCGTTTTCTTATTTGCTTCCAGGCGCATAATATTCGCCAACCCCGCCAAGATGGCATCGCATATCCGCCACGCGGCCGCGGTGGGTGTGGACACCATGACTTTCGACTCGGAGACGGAGCTGCTCAAGATCAAGCAGTTCATGCCGCACGCGCAGTCAGTACATATACATACACACGTGTCGATACTCAGTACTCACTTTTACAAGGAAGCCAATAACGAATGTTTTCTGTTCAGACTGGTGATCCGTATCCGCTGTGACGCGGCGGCCGCGCAGTGTCCGCTGGGCATCAAGTTCGGCTGCGACCCGTTGGCAGAGGCGCCGCGTCTGCTGAAGCTGGCTGCGGTGCTCAATCTCGACGTGAGTACCTCTTGTCTACCTTTATGCCATAGAGAATAGAAAAAGAAGGGAAAAATCTTGTAACAGTCGCAAAAGTGTTCTACTGTAAACAGTAAATTACAGTTCCAAATCTCTCAAAGTATTCAGGGGTGCCAAATGGATGTGTTGAATGGGCCAATTAAAATTTGCCCTTTTACAACACTAAGAAGAACAGAGTATACTCTCCTGGTTTCTATTGTGTACGCTTTATTATGTGAAAAAATTCAGGTGGTGGGTGTGTCGTTCCACGTTGGATCGGGCGCGTCGGAGACGGAGGTGTACGCGCGCGGCGTGCGGCTGGCGCGTGCGCTTTTCGAGCTGGGCGGAGCCTTGGGCCTACGACTGCGTCTTCTAGACGTGGGCGGGGGCTTCCCGGGCCACGCCTCCTCGTGCATCCGCGAGGTTGCCGGCGTTATCAACTCGGCGCTCGAACAGCACTTCCCCGACCGAGCCGTGCGCGTCATCGCCGAGCCGGGCCGGTACTTCGCTGCCGCCGCCTACACGCTCGCTGCCATGGTGCATGCTTCTAGAGATGTACGTATCCACTCGATATATGCAGAGCCCTAGATAAATTGCTAAAATATTTTATAGATATATCTAAAATATTTGGTATATGCTTTCCTCCACCTTGAATTCATACCCCGATTCTGGGGGTCGTGACTTTATTTTTGGTTTCCGGAGAAAACTTTTTCCTTTATTGTTTTTGTTTATTGTCGATTTTTATTGTCTTCCATCTGATCCGGTCCTGTGCAATCTGTAGGGTGCCAGCAACATTTGTGACGGGGCTGGTGCGAATCTGGTCTGGTATTCTCTAGCTTGAGTTGTAGCAAGATTGATTTATTAGTCCGATGCGCTGTCTATGCTATTCTCAGCATTTTTCCAGCACCACATCTCGAATGCATGTATGCGCTTTCGGTCTGCTACCCTCACTGTCTACGTCTCAGCACCATATAGACAAGCACCGTATATGCTTTAAAAACTTACAAATATCAAGTTTCATCTGGAAGTAGGTTTTGATTTTTCAGAGTGTTAGTCAGTAAAAAGATTTTAAAATGTTAAGAGATTACCATATATTAATAACCGTTTGAGCCACATTTATGAATTAGCCTTGTATTCTAGACAAGCTCTGAGGTTTTAACAAATGTACCATGTTAACACACACGCACACACACATGGGACATGACAGCTTTCAAGTAGCGCAGGTCTCATAGGTGGTTCTAGATGGTTCGTGTAAATGTACACATGGGGGTGTTGCTAGTTATTTTTCTTGGAACTTGGAATAATGTCCCTTCACCTAAGTGATTGTTTGCTTGAGTAAATGCCTCTACGTTCATTGATGTTGATAATGCGACAAGTTGTATGTACAGGTGACGACTGGGGAGGGCGAGGAGCACACCATGTACTTCATCAACGACGGCGTGTACGGCTCCTTCAACTGCGTTCTGTACGACCACCAGGAGGTGCACGCTGAACTGCTTGAGGTAACGAATTTGTATTATGTTACAAGGGGTCAAACCAATAATCGGCATTTCAATGATTACCGCGTACCGATGCCCATAAACTAAAAAGCATATTTACTATGAAGTTATGTGTGAAAGGCAGGAGGCCATCCTTCCTGTCTGGCCGAGGCGCACCTCCCCTATGGTGCCTGCCCAATTTGGCTGCAGTGCAACAATGGCGCTACCTGTTATCAGGACTTTCTTCGTTTTTATGAAATATTTGTGCCATTGATTAGTCGGTAAATCTTTAAAGAACTATTCTATTCGGTTGCTTCCAAATCTGTATAATACTCTACTCATATAACGGTTTGTTTGTGTGTGCAGGAGAGCGAGGAGGACGCACGCGCCTGCTCCGTGTGGGGTCCGTCGTGCGACGGGCTGGACTGCGTGCTCGCGCGCGCGCTGCTGCCGCCGCTGCGTGCAGGCGCGTGGCTCGTGTTCCGCGATATGGGTGCCTACACACTGCCCGTTGCCTCGCCCTTCAATGGTTTCCCCACGCCGAGAGTGCGTCACTACATACACGCACAACTCTGGTATGTAACTTATTTGTATTGACGCAAAATGCTTCACCTAATTTCTAGCACTTGGTGCTACATAGACACGTTCCGAGACAGTTCAGTATGTCCTGCACTGCTCTATATAAATCTCTATATAGATGGCCGCTGAAGTCGAAATTCGAGAGGTAGAGAGGGTTAGTCTATATAGGTAACACACTTTTTTAATGAGTGCGTGGTGTTTAGGGAGGTGCTGAAGGAGCACATGCTGTTGTCGGCGCCGACGCTGGTGGTGTCGCACCGCGCGCCACCGTTGTCACCGCCGCGCACGCCGCCGCCGTCCCCCGCCGCCGCTACGCTGCACCACGTGTACGTCGAGTGCGCGCTCAAGTGACACCCCCGCCTCCCCGAGCTAATACGTCACTCTATATATACATAAATTTCACCAAATGTCAACGCAATGTACTATCAGCATCAAAACTCGCTGAAAGAAACCAGATTTGCAAAACATTTGTACAGTGTAGCAAACATCAATTGCTCCCTCTTTACCTACGATAATTTAGTATTAAAATCACAACAAGTTCAAAGTGATACTTGAGATTCGTCAATTTTATTCTATATGACAAGGGTGTGTTCAAAATTTGAATCTGTTAAACTTTTTATGCTGATTGTACATTCGGTTAAATATGAGTGCGATGCGATGATGCGCGAGTGTGTGACACGCCTCCTCCTCCTCTCCTCCACCTTCTATTGCTTGACTTGATGTATTTAGTACGGATACCCGCTTCCCACGCGTTGAAATGGCGTCATCTACGCCAGCTGTACACGCATCGGTACTATTTAAAAAAGTCATGTTCTATTGTTTGTTTTTTGGCTTATCGTAGTGAATTTTCATGCCAATAGACGAGTGTCTCCTTGTTCCAGTTTAGCTTATCATGTTTGAAGCAATAATATTGAATAATTATGTATTAACTTCAAGTATGCTTTGATGTGTACCTATTAGAATGGCACAAATTTACACACTGACTTGCTGTTTTAGTATCAAAATCGTCAAGATTTCAAGGTGACAAAGGCGCGGAAATTTCCAATCACTTATATAATATAAATTATAGTTCATCATAGGCGTGCGTTTCATGCCGTGTTGTACTTGCTGGACTCTACTCCTTAAGACTTTAGCTGCGGTATAAAAATATGACGAATGAAATCCTTTGTTACTGCGCTGACGATTGTTGCGCTGCCTTCACGTCAGAATCAAGTTCGTTCTTAAGGAGTAATCTCCTGGCGGACACATGTTATTCTACGGTGTCTATTGTGTGACTTGTCATAGTATCATGTGTTGTTTCCCGTAGCTCACCATCTTAGAAACGGCCCCAGTAGGTACATAGAATGTACATGAAATCACATTTTATGCAATTATTATGCTAACATATATTTTCTGCCTGCTAATCGATTTACGACGATTGGAAACATAAGTGTATTTAACAATTATTTGAAGTTTTAAGTCAATTTTCATGTTTACATTCCCAATTTATATGTAGCCGTATTTGGATATTTCTATGTTGTTTTCTTTCTAAATGTTTTTTAACTTGTATGAAACTCATGTTTTTGTCAAAAATGTATGCACATTTGAAATATATTGCTTAAAATGTGTTTGTTTTTTATTTAAGAAAAATCTATCCTAAAGGGAACCCTTAATTTTTTTGGCTTAAAAACTATTTTAGATTATCCACTTGTCTATACATAACATATGTTTCAACCAAATCCATTCAGTAGTTATTGCACGAACGAGAAACATATACACATACAAACATCTACCTTCATCTTGTTAGTGGCATGTGAGCAGCAGCTGCCAAGAGCACGAATTATTTTACCTGCGCTGTACTTGAGATGGAAACCAAATCGACAGATTTTAGATGAGCGAATAACAACTCCGCTTCATTATTTATAATAACTCAAAACTAAAAGCATGGGTTTGCTTATAGTTTTGAGTTATTTAATTAGAAAATTTATCATTTCTCTGCTGCCATTGTTACGTGACACCGGAGAGTCCGAACCGCAAGTGACCTGTTTTTGTTGTAAGACATAAACAGGATGTCCCAAAAGTCAACGTCCAACCGAAAACCCGAGCTAGGCTGAGTTATGTTCGTTCAAAATATTTTTTTTTTAAATTCTAGAAAATATCCGTTTTATGCCCCCATGATCTGAGAATGACTTCATCACTCAAATTTAAAACTGTCTTGACTATGCTGTTTCAGCAAGTGACCTTAAAAGTTAGCGCATCTAATGGGTTTTCCAAAATGGTATAATACTTAATTATTTCTTAGATGAGATTTATTTGTTTTTCTTATGACTGTTGAATTTTATAGCATTGGGATAGGCACATACCTAATTGTGCAAGGCGAAACGGGCGTATGACCTAAACAATATATAAAACGCTCCATAGAGTCTAATTCTGCGCACTCTTCCCTCGATTTCGGGTGTGTTAAGTGTACCTTCCATTCCAGCTCATGAAATAGAAAATCGTAAATCGTTACTCTTACATCCGTTATTTTCATTACACAACTAAAACTATGGCCTTTTTTTTAAATAGTATCTATAGAGGGGCAAACGAGGACTCGAGCTTTTTGATGACTATCGACGCTCATAGGCATGCGCTTTATTGTTGTCATGAACGGAGGGGAACGTTTCTGTCTTTTCCTCCTCCCTCAAATGGGCCACTGGCTATTCCCAATCCGCACTAATCGCGACAGCATATCTGTCACTTTACGGTACCAACACGGTTCACAGTGGTATAAAATGTGAAACAATAAGGTGACCCAGCAACTTAATAATAGTTCTTAAGTATGAAATTGCCGTTACCGTACGAAAAATTTAACGTAATGGTTCTTACTTTAAATTGACATATCTATAACCTTCATGGTTTGAGATTTTTGAGTGAAACTTTAATCACAAGTTACCTGCTTCTTTCTGTCGAATTTTTCCTCGAATACAATAGACGATTTTGATTAATCTGCAGTACCTACACGTGGAGAAATAATAAATGAAAAGATATTTCAGCGTTACAATTAAGACTGTTAAACAGTAAGGAGTTAGTTGTGTAAATAGTTGAAGTATTAGACGCGAAAGATGGTCTTGTTGTGCAAATAGTTAAAGTATTACAGGTGAAAGATAGCACCATAGGAACTAGCAGTATACAGGGGTTGCAATCCAGCTACATCTCCAATCCGGACAGAAATAAAATATAGACAAAAAGTATCAAACGCTTTACATTTAATATACGTATTCAGTGCTTCTGTCCTTTGAGTAGAGAATAGAGATCAATGAAATTAATCAAAATAAAATTATACACAACATAAGTAATTAACCTTAACTGGAATCATAAAAATGATATGATTGAGCTATTTGAGAATGCCATATGCTATTCTTATTTCTTATCGATGTATATATATTAGATATGTACCACTTAGATATTTAATTGACTAGATATTTAAATACTTGTATTTCTTTTTCATAAATTTGATACAGATGCCTGTTATATGAATAAAATAATATCTAATAAGACATTTATATGCTGTGCTTATTACTTATCATCACAATAAGTACTCTTTACAAAAACTTTCACTCCAGTACTGAAATAAACAATTAATTTTCGATTTGAAAATACCATCCAAGGAAGCAAATTGTGTTGACTGTGTCATCTGCCGGTCGACTTCTAACAGAGCTGGTACTTTTTGAATTTGGAAATATTGATTCACAACTGCGAGTTGTAGGAAAACACACATTTCTAGTTTCGGCTGTTTTTAATTTTCAGTTTCTGAACAAAGCCAGATTAATCAAAAGCATTCTCAACAATTCTTTTTGGGTTCCAAGTTACAGATAAAGATATAACAAATCTATAAAAATACAAGCACAAAGATATAATAAAATTTACATGGATTTTCTATATATTTTATGAAATACATAGACGGTGCGTAGTAATTATCAAAAACGGATAAGTGCATGTTAACATAATTATTCCAAAAAGTAATGGGAAATAAGAAACAGTACTTAGCAAAAATATTGTGACGGTGTTAGACACTAGCGACACCGTACATTGGTTGAAAAAAGGTAATTTGTTATTTCAGCCAACTAACATTTACACAGCAAGAGGGAGATGAGAATACCCAACATTAGGCATTATCTTAGAACAGTGTCACCAGAATAACTCGCCTTTAGAATAAGAATTAATTGACGGTAAAATATTTAAGAATGTATGTCATCCACGTGTAGTAATATTTTATGGTGACTAATAAAATTAGTTCTTAACATGATTTTATATGTAGTTTTTACAAAATCATAATGACGACTGATTTTATAAGTCACCTAATAAATAACATTACCAAATAATTATGCAGATACGCAAAAGTAAGCTACTACTACGTATGAAAAATTTTTCACGTAAAATTAATCTAGAAAGGCTTACAATGTTAGATTACTTACATAGGATTCTAGATTATTTTTTTTATACTCTGTCCTAATTGTTTATGAATTAATAAAAGAGAAAATATTATTTTTACTATTTATTAATAAACAACTCAGCTACAAAAGATAAAGTAGTTTTAACTATATATCGCTTACCAACATAGAAACAAAAATAACGTGGTAATTTCATGAAATAACAAACATTATGTTAGTTTAATAAGTTACTACTTATTTTATGTTTGAAATAATTATAAGACATTAAAAAAATATAACAAGGCTTTTCCGAAAATGAAGCACTTTTAAAAGTTAATATAATATCGTATTTGGAAAAATTAAATCTATCGTAATTAGAAAAAGACAATAGCCGTCAAGGCGACAATAATAACGATATTTCAATATATTTTTTATACTTATAATTGATAAATTATCAATCTATAGTAACACGGTATAAGCGACGGGGATACATTAAAATATCGAACAGTACAAGATATCAGCGACAATCAATAATAAAATAGACTTTGGTATCTGAGTATAAGCAGCAGGTGAATATCAAATTAGATTTTGGTAATTGGGTGTGAGTGACAACCATATTGTCTTAACAATACAATTATCACTTATGCCATTTACAACTTATTGTAAATGGTAGTAGGATTATAAGCGACGTCTAATGTTTTCGACGACAAATGAAAAGATGCATTAGTTTTAACTTTCAAAATAAGAGGGCAAACGAGCATTTCGAGCATTTGAGGACGCCCATACAGATGCATTACCCTCCTTTCCGCTTCCAAGCGCAACGCAATCCGGCAATCCACAAACATAAACCGCACGAAACGCGGTAGCAAACTTTTCGGCGGTATCATGTGAGCGAGAGGTACCTACAATCCCCGGTCGTGCTGGCCGAATTCGGCAGCAATGCCGCATGTCACTAACTCTTAGTAATCACTTATCTTCATTAGTCTTATCAACTATATAGTAACGTTTACTACAAAAACGCTCCTTCCGTAGCGTATCCAATGTACATCGACTCGAATTTTCGTCAACCCATTTCTTTTCAGCCAGCTTTTATTCTTCTTAGAGGTGTGATTTTGCTGTGCATCTTCTATCGCATTTACCACGAGGATAGTTCCAAGGAATTGTTCGGACAGATACCTCCAGCTATTATTATAACGATAAATACATTAATCTATACTTTAGACCGCCTCTAGGCTAGCGATATTCCTGCTTGCGGGTCGCTTGAGGGCGCACTTGTCGCACACGAGCCAGCACGGAGAGCGCGGGGGTGCGGCGACGCGGCGCGAGACACCACGAGCTGGGGCGCTGTCAGCGGCATGCGCTCCTGCAGCAACTCCCTACACACACGCTAATTATTGGGTGCCTACGTACTGGTGGCGAACTTCCGCTACGGCGCAAAACTATTGAGGCCAACCAATTACGCGCACTGTGCGCGTTTTTTTGCGGCTTTTATTAATACTAACGAGACGGTTTATGTTCACTTGAAGGTCCAGACCGCCAAATGTAAACACAGCACGTGAGTAGAAACCTAACATAGAAAAAGCGACCAACCGCCGAATACACACATAATATACACACCGCGGGCATTCTAAAGAAACTACGGGCTCACGACCGTGGCAGTCGCGGATGAAATCCGCCTCGTGAGATCTTGGCCTTATATAGACAGGATATTAAATGCGCAAATAGACAATACAGGTGCTGTTCGCACGTGTAAGAAGACGAGTGCAGGCAGCCGTGCAGAAACTTGTATAGATACGAACATCTATTTTGACTGACTCTGCCATTGATATAATATATTAAATGGATTTCTCACTCCCCTTTGTGGACGGACGTGTCGGACGGCAGTCCACTTCAAAGCGTGTACAATTGTGTCTACGTACACGCTTTTATATTATAAGATGTCCCGCACATAGCCAAAAGTCGTCTAAGAACATTACGTACCAGTGGTGGGTGTGTATGTAGTGTCGTACTTGAGCGTTGGGGAAGCCGTTGAATCGCGTGGTCAGTGGCAGCGAGTAAGCGCCCATGTCGCGGAACACGAGCCACGCCCCTGCGTGCAGCGGTGGCAGTTGCGCGCGCGCTAGTACGCAGTCCTGGCCGTCACATGACGGACCCCACACCGAACATGCGCGTGCGCGCTCCTCAGTCTCCTGCAGAAGTAGGTGGTTACATGTCTGAATATAGTATTATATTTACACTAAAGTTTGTGAGTATAGATAAAAGTTCATTACTCTTTCATATACAAAATACAGTAATGATTTGCGTGAAACGTGGCACACTTGTAGAATACAATCTAGAATAAAATAATTTTAGTGAAAAAAATAAATGATCTATCTAGCACATATATCTAGCAGCAGAACTTGGTAGCTACCTCTAGGGGTTGAACGTGCGGCTCATCGTGTGCAGTCAGCACGCAGTTGAAGGAACCGAAAACGCCGTCGTTGATGAAGTACATGGTGTGTTCCTCGCCTCCCGGAGCCTTGATCTGCCACACATAAATACGTTGTAATTTCAACCTACAGAGTAAAGCTGTATTTGAGTTTCAGCTAACCCCTTGTAATATTACTGTGAGAAGAAGTTCTACCTCCTTTCTTCACTATTAAATAAATGTTTTCACTATTAATTAAATGTTCAAATTAGTTTCTTAGATTGGCCTATATTTACGAAATCTAGAATAAAAAGTAGGTGTTAAAAAATTTATACAATGCCCATTGGCTGTTGTTGGCATCCTCTGGTGTATTATCCACTAGTGTGATGTAGAGAATCCTATAGGGCTGGTAGCAATGAATGAATTATATCAGGTATCAACGAGCAGTAAACTTATCGTACGAAAAAATATGCTTACATAAATAACAAGTGTAACGACATTCAATGATTGAGTATAAAATTTGTGTAGAGTAAAGGGTAAAAGGAAATAATTCATTTTAATATTGCATATTACTCGCGAATTAGGTTTAGACAAATTGGCTTAGAAAACAGTACTTCGTAATGAAAGAGTAGGACCATACAGATATGCAGATGAAGGGCGGATTCGGGATAAGAACCTCTCTAGCAGCGTACACCACGGCCGCGAGCGTGTAGGCGGCGGCAGCGAAGTACCGGCCCGGCTCGGCGATGACGCGCACGGTTCGGTCGGGGAAGTGCTGTTCGAGCGCCGAGTTGATAACGCCGGCGACCTCGCGGATGCACGAGGAGGCATGGCCCGGGTAGCCCCCGCCCACATCGAGCAGCCGCAGCGGCAGTCCAAGGTCTTCGCCCAGGTCGAACACCGCGCGCGCCTGCTGCACACCCCGTGAGTACGCCTCGGTCTCCGCGCCGCCTGACCCCACGTGGAATGACACGCCCACAACCTGGAATGTAAGCGTTCAACTTTCTGGAAAATCTTTTTTTTTTTAAGTTTAACAATTTGTGTAGTTGTCCGTGTCTCTACAAAAATCCGTGGAACACATGGCGATGGTCAAGCAGATGTGTAGAGAGAAAATAGATGGACTAACGTCGAGGTTGAGCACAGCAGCCAGCTTGAGCAGCCGCGGCGCTTCGGTCAGCGGGTCGCAGCCGAACTTGACTCCCAGTGGATACTGCACAGATGCTGCGTCGCAGCGGATGCGGATCACCAGTCTGACACAAACAACACGGCAAATACATATTTCGAATATCTCCAGAATAACGCTAGAGTACAACCACCCTGCTGTGTATGTAATTAAATTTGATAATAATTATATAAAGAGCATTTATAAGTCTGTACGTACTGCGCGTGCGGCATGTGCTGCTTGATCTTGAGCAGCTCCGGCTCCGAGTCGAAGGTCATTGTGACCACACCCACCGCCGCCGCGTGGCGGATGTGAGACACGACCTTCGCCGGGTTCGCGAATATTATGCGCCTGCAATATGAATGTTATATTATCACTTATT
>JAFELO010000361.1:366753-385806 GCA_017140195.1 Eumaeus atala | reverse complement strand
ATACTCACTCGGGTCGCCCGCCCAGCGAGGTGACGAGCTGGATCTCGCCCCGGGAGGCGCAGTCAAAGCCTGCGAACAGCGCGGCTAGGGTATGGAGTATACTGATGTATACTCACTCGGGACGCACGCCCAGCGAGGTGACGAGCTGGATCTCGGCCCGGGAGGCGCAGTCGAAGCCGGCGCCCAGCGCGGCCAGGGTGCTCACCAGCATCTTGTCATCGTTGCATTTCACCGCTACATCATTAAATACAGTTTGATTTGGCTTTAGTGTATTTATACCACATACCCGTAGGACTATGTCTATGTCCAGTTAAGGTCGAACACCTCCAAAAACAGGATGTATTCACAAATAAGAAGAGTAAGAGATCATAATGGAAGACAGCTTTCTTCAATTGCTTATCATACGTGTGGAAGTCCGTTTTTGGAATTTGTTCTAAAAAAAGGAATCAAGAATGCAAGTAAGTCTATAAAATGCTTACCATAAAACGGCTCCACTCGCGGCATCAGCTCCTTCCAGCGAAGGTAGCGCGCAACGACCTCGCCCAAATCCATCACATAGAAGGGGTCCTCTTGGGTCCCCTCCTCGACCACCTCCTTGATGGCGTTCAGAGGGTCCCACGGACCCTCCATCACACTAAGGCGGTGTTCTTCTTCGATGATCTTCATTCTTCTATGTCCTGCATGCGACCGAATGTCTGAATGTCTTTAATAACGCTAAAGTAAGCATTGTATAATTTCTTAACGCCTAGTTTTTATTCTAGAGTTCGCAGATATAGACTAATATAATAAATTAATTTACTACGCAGATATAGACTAATATAATAAATTAACTAATATAATAAATTAATTATAACAGTTTTCGTCGTCTTTTCTTTGTCTTTTTTTATTATTTACAATTTTCGATGGTTTAGGTTTGATTACGTAATCACTAGCATAAAGATAGCTGTCAGCCTTTGCCTATATTTAATTGTTTTTTATGTGACATTAGCAAATGCCAAAAATGACAAGTTTAATAGCAAAACAAACCCACTTTATTAACATGTAATTAATTACACTTAACACAATATTATAGTATTGATCGAATTATAGTGTGAATCGAAATCTTTTATTGCTTGATAGCTATGAGATTCGTCCTTACGGACATGCCAAAATCGAATGACCATGCCGCCTCGTCTTTAGTATATTTTTCGTTGTTGTTTCATAAAGTATAATATCCAGTTTTCCCTTGTTTTGATAATTTTTAGACAAAAAGCGATAAAAGCAAAAGCACACAGCTGTTTATATGCCATTGATGACATAACCAAGCCTAGGCTATCGAAAATTTTATATAATTAAACGAAAAAATCAAAACTGTTCAAATTAGTTTCTTAGATTGGCCTATATTTCCGAAATCTAGAATAAAAGGTAGGTTTTAAAAAAAATATACAATGCCCATTGGCTGTTGTTGGCATCCTCCAGTGTATTATCCACTAGTGTGATGTAGAGAATCCTATAGGGCTGGTAGCAATGAATGAATTTTATTAGGTATCAACGAGCAGTAAAGTTATCGTACGAAAAAATATGTTTTATGTATAGGTACAAAAGCTTCATGAAATCGAAACCGTCTTCACTCACCTCTATATGCGAATTACGCGAGTACATAAGTAATTATGCAATAAGTATATAAGTGGTTACCTTAATATAGCAACCCTTCGGTTTTCGCTAAGCCGACACAAAGTGTGTAGAAATTCTCAAGCACAATGTATTTATGCGCTCTCTTATCTAGAAGAAATGATCCTTTTTCCTATCATAGAGTACATAATGTGTAAAGACTTGTGTATATAGAACTATACCGCTCATTTGACCTTAATATTATTAACTAGGTATCTATATATGGGGTTAAATATGGAATTCCTGTATCATGACATTTAACATTTATATTTAATCAGAATAATTACTATTATTTTCTATACTATATAATGAAGGTCATTTACGTATTTGCGATAGAAATCCTAAATCTACATTAGATCTGCGTTCAAGCATTTTGTACCACCTCTTGAGAAGAATTTTTTTTATCGGGTACCAAGAAAATCCTTTCAGTAGTAAATAAGGAACATACATACTCGTACAAACTTTCGCATATATAGCACATACCCGTAGGACTAGTAGGATAGTGGTTGCAATCAATTCACCAGGTCCCCTAAAATATAAGCATATCAAAATCATTTCTATCAATATCACGCTCATATCATCGAAATTACTTCTATCGATATCTCGATGCATCGAGATATTGATAGATAGCAGGATTTAAATAAATAAAATAATTACGGGTAGCATTCCATAAATGTAACTGAGGGATGAATTTTGGAATACTTTTTGAAATATTCCTTACTAAAGTGAAAATTTTAAAAATATTGGATTACAAAATTCAATTAAAACTTTAAATGAAAAATGGTTTCAACAAAATCGGATTGTTAGTTTGAGAGATATGATGGATGTGGTTTCGGAGAGAAATACGGTACCCTCCAGAGAAGAGTTCGACTCGCTCCTACCTGTTTTCATATTAAGTAGACAGAATTTAGCACCTCCCTGTTTTTTAAAAAAACTTAATTGGTAGACCACCACAACTTATCTATACAACACAATACAAGCACAAAGGTTATTGTCATATTCTAAGCAGGACTACTACAAGATAATACGATAACAACTGCTATTTCGTTCACGTACTACTTGTCGGGGTTACCTATTCAGTGTATTGCCCCCAAAAATTATATATTGCATCCCAAAAAGTATATTGATTATTCTAGTTAAAAGCCCATTGAGGCAACTCCAAGGGACCCATTTAAAGCTGCACACTGCAGTGTACAGGCTTACTTAGGTCTCAGCAGTAGAAGATGCGGCGTGGAAGCGTAGGCACAGTTCCACGGCCTCAAGAAATACTATATACAAACACGAGGGCGACTGTTGTCTGTTTTGTTAGGGTTCTGTAGGTTTGTAAGAAATACTAAAATGGTAAAAAAGTGTGTGTGCGGGCTAAATTTCATCTTACCAAGGGAGAAGTGGTCTTATTTTTACGCGGTAATTCGGCATAAGTTACACCTGTCTAAAAAAAGAGTATATAAAATTTTGCTACACTTGATATTCTCACACCAACAGGTAGTAGCGCTTAAATACAATACTGTAGCATAACCTCAATCGGTAAGGCGGATAACATAATTATTCCTGTTAACAAATTATTCCGAAAAGTAATGGAGAACAAGAAACAGACGGTGTTAGACGCTAGCGACACCATACATTGGTTGAAAAAGGTAATTTGGTATTTCAGCCAACTAACATTTACACAGCAAGAGGGAGATGAGAATACCCAACATTAGGAATTATCTTAGAATAGTGTCACCTGAATAACTCGCCTTTAGAATAAGAATTAATTGACGGCAAAATATTTAAGAATGTATGTCATCCACGTGTAGTAATATTTTATGGTGACTAATAAAATTAGTTGATTTTATAAGTCACCTAATAAATGACATTACCAAATAATAAATAAGTGAATGAGTATACGTAAAATAAACTATGATAATTAATTGTTTACATTTTTTTATATGGAATAGGAGGAAAACGAGAAATAGGAGCCTTTTTACGACTACCGACGTCCATGAACATCCACATAATTACTATGCTGACGTGTTGCTCTCCTCCCCCCTCCCTAATGGGCCATTGGCTACTCCCAAACCGCACACACCGAGGATGTCCCTTGGCGGTATTATGCGAGCCACAGATACATCTCCGGTCGTGCCGGCCCAATTCCGTTGCATAGGTGGATGTAGTGTCATGCACATGGCACTACCCCTTCCTGAAAACATGTATAATTATTATGCTAAACTCGTTTCCGAGATGAGGCAGGTTGTTAGAAGAAAAATATCTATCGATAGATGTCAGTACTACTGCGAAACCTTACTACGATATGCGATAACCTTGTCGAGTTTATAATATGCGCACAGGTGCACACGTGCATTCTTAACCTTAGCCATGTTATCAATAAGGGTAGCCTTACTAATAATATGGCTAAGGTTAAGTATGCATATATGTGGTTTTACTAGTGAGGTTATTAGGATTGCAGGTACATTTTACCTTTTTTTTTTTGTTGACGCGGGGAAACGCATTTACGCGCTTGCACTGGCCCTAGGTAGGGTCCAGTGATGTGTGGGACTCGCGGCACATTGTAGGGCCGAATACCCACAAAGACCGCCGCGAGTGCCATCAGTGCCGCCTTTGGTGAGATGCCCCGCAACAACAAATCATCAGTGCACCTCGGCGGCTTGTCAGCCCCCTAAGGGACTGACGCCACCTCCACGACAAGGCTTGAACCATGGGGAGATACATTTTACCGGACATATCGTCGCATGAACATTTTTTCACGTAAAATTAATCTAGAACGGCTACAATTCTATATTACTTACATTAATTCTTATTAATGGAAAATATTATTTTTACTATTTATTAATAGACAACTCAGTTACAAAAGATAAAGTAATTTTGATATCACATCTCATAAAATAACAAACATTCATCATCATCATTATCTGCCCTCATCCGTCCACTGCTGCACGCGGGCCTCTCTCTAGACGCCAACGCCAAGATCTCTCATCTCCTGCTGCTCGCATCCATCCCGGACCGGCAACTGCACGGAGACCATCTTCCTAACTGGTGAACGTCCACTCCAGAACCTTACTGGGTCATCTGTCATCTGTTCTTCTGAGCGTGTGACTAGCCCATTGCTTCATCAGCGAGCTCATTCGTCGCGTGATATCGGATACTTTAGTTCTCTGCCTTATGACTTCGTTACGAATTCTGTCAGACAGAGAAACACCCAACATAGCACGTTCAATAGCCCGTTGAGCTACCGCACATGGCCTCTTAATACTGGACCAGTCCAATATTAAGAGGCCATGTGTCGGCCCCGTATGTCATCACGGGCAGAACAGCATTGATTGAAGACTTTCGTCTTCAAGCTCTGCGGTATAATAGAAGTGGAATGCAACGAAGCTTCCGGTATGCTGCCCAACTCAACTGAATCCTTCTGTCGGCTTCCCTCTCGAAGTTATGTCAACCTAATTGCAATAATTGCCCGAGGTAGACGTATTCGTCTACGACTTCGAGAATATCACCATCGATGTTGACCGACCTAGGGAGAAGGTGTTCGTTGAACATGAGCTTTGTCTTGTCCAAGTTCATCCTAAGGCCAATAAGTCGTCATTTAGGCAGTGCAACATTTCCTGCAAGCTCTCCAATGATTCAGTCAACACAACGATTTCGTACATATATGCATATGTACATACATTGGTCCTCGGTGTAACGTTCTGCAGTTACGGTACCCGAATTTAATATGGCAAGCTTGGTTTTATTGTGTAAACCAATCCCACCCCAAACCATTACTTTCGGATCACCGAAACGGTCAACTTCATGAATGCAGGACTCCGAAAACCGCTTGCCGCGTCGTCTCCACACTCTAACACGCCGATCATCATTAAGAAATTTTACTTTGCACTCGTCTGTAAGAAACACCTCGCCCCACTGATTAATCTCCCAGTTCAAATTCTGACAGGAGAATCTTAATCGGTTTGCACGTTGAACCCTGCTCAGAGTAATTCGAACAACTCGTCGTCTTATCGTTTGCTGATCTTCGTGCAATCGATTACGTATAGTTTGATCACTGAACTTGTAACTTACGGGCCGTTACTGTACGATCTCAACGAGTACATATTTGGATCTACCGATCCTCATGAGTCGTTGGTAAGCGAACTCTACCTGTACCAGGTCCCCTGGCAACACTGCCAGTGTCTTGGAGCGAGTCCATACACTTTGGACAGCTCTTCGCGAAAAACCCAACAGCAAACCCACGTAACGCTGAGAACGTCCTTCTTGAATCATAGTTATGGCTCTGGTTGCTGTAATTGTACCCATGTGCCTTCGTACTGGTGGCATGATTAACGCGAGATGATCAAGGAATCTATTAAAGTTGAAAAAGTAATACTTTTTTCCTAAAATAACCGAAACAAGTTAAGAAGACAATCATAGAATGACATCCAATTATTTTTTTCTTAAAATTAAGGCCAGTACTTTCAAATTAGGAACACGAACATATAAAATAAAAAAGGAATAAAAGAGATCAAACACCAAAGAGTTCGTAATATGAATATGATGCTACTTATCAGTTACTTTTAGTTTACTAAATTGCACTTGTACATAAACTAGTGGCCCTTATTTTGTTTTGAGTAGTATATATATATATCATCATCATTGCCATGAATTTATAGCTTCTGTATTTTCGTAAGTCAATGATTATTTGCCATATTTCGTGAAATATCCGAGCGTAGCCGGTACGGACTGCTAGTATTAAAATAATTGGAATAAATTAAAGCCAAAGTTAAAAAATTTATCTCTTCAATAAGCGATTGTATGATCGGACACGATTTTTGAATGTAGAACACCATCCATACCAGGCCTAACCCGACTACAGTACAGTAATTTCTTTTAATCTTTGGGTCCGTCCGCATATGGAGTACTGATCTCACCTTTGGGCCGGAGCCCTCAAAATCAGCTCGCTCCATTCGACCGCGTTCAACGTGGAGCGACTCGAATCGTTGACGACCAGGAGGTCATTGAGGTCATTTTCGAACATCATGATGCTTTGCTTCGGATATCGCGGCAGGACTGTAAGTTCCACTCACCACCTCGTAGTCACAAAGTCTACAACTGTGCGTTTCAGACGCATTTTCCTACCGCGTACATCACCGTTAAGTGTGTGTGCTTTAAGCGCGTGTAGTAGTGACTTAGTGACTGTACTCGCGAGTAAGAGCCACTAAGTACCTTTCTTTTTTTTTTTGTTTATGCGTGAAAACACATTTACGCGCCATCGCTGCCCTTGGTGGGCTCCCGTGGTTTGTGAGGCTCGCGGCACTTTATAGTGCCTAATACCCACTAAAACCAACGCGAGTGCCATCAGTGCCGACATTAATAAGATGCGACGAAACTGCAAATCATCAGGGCACCTCGACGGCAAGTCAGACCTCTAAGGGACCGGCACCTCGTCCACAGATGGGATTGACCCGAATCACAGGAAAAATCCTGCCACCTTTGGGACAGTGCAATGGGGTGAGGTTAACATTCTTGCCTCTTTCCCCGTGCGCAAAAGCGTCTCCTCCTCTTGCTCTTTAGTCCCCTCCTCTTATAGGAGGGGTACACAGTGCAGCCCTCTAGATTTGTATGCGTTTATCTCAGGCTACTCAGCCCCACCGCCACGACAAGAGCCAGTAAGTACCTACATAACTAGAACTAGTAATAATTACACTATTAGGAACCTACTATAAGCTAATAAATAGATAACGAGGGAAAGGGCTGAAGACATTAAATGAGTGTTGATGTTGACACAACACTTCCTGGTATTAGCGTATTACGTAATTAATGTTGTTATTATGAACGTATTATCTTTAGTAATGACGTAATTATCTTTGAAGCGTTCCTCGTCACGTGCTGAGAGAGTAACTTACCAGGTTAACAGAATGTGTGTTATATTATAAATATTTCTTTACTGTAAGTATTTACTCCCTAGTAAGTAGTTTGAGTATATCGATGTATTTTGTACTACTAACGCCCATAATTATCAACACAACAAGAGGCTATGCGGAAGGATTGCCCTCTTTCAGTCTATCGTCCATAACTTATGGGAGCACACACCATATCTTTTTGTGTTGAATCTTGTATTTTTAGCTCCGTACATCTTTTTATAGATAGGCTTTTAGACGTGCCATATAATCTTAATATATATATTAGAATAAGTAACTATGTACTAACAGTGTAGGTAGCTACTAATTGTCATGAATAAAGTTTTATTCTATTCTATTTAATTGCTCAATAGTCTGAGACAACAGAGTTATCTCAATCATCCCGTGATAAGCGTGCGCTTATATACTCTGTGCTCTAAGACTTTGCCGCATTTTGCGTCATTCGTCGTGGAGAGTTGAGTTTGGTTCTTCTGCCCTCCTACTTCACTCCCATATACATCTAAGTGGCAGATGACTCCGCCATCCGCCTTTCTATAGACCACGAGAGGATTCGAGGCTCAGCTAACCTTAACAAGGAAAGTAAAAAATTCGTCCGTTTAAAGAACACCAAACTCGAGGTAGAATGAAGATCGTAGAAGAAGAACACCGCCTTAGTGTGATACAGGGACCGTGGGACCCTCTGAACGCCATCAAAGAGGTGGTCCAGGAGGGGACACAAGAGGATCCCTTCTACGTGACGGATTTGGGAGAGGTCATTGCGCGCTACGATAACTGGAAGGAGCTGATGCCGCGCGTGCAGCCGTTTTATGGTAAATAAACACAGTGGGTACTTATAGTAAATTTCGCGGACCGCTATGTCCTTTTCCTCGAGTGAAATGCATGGAGATCTATTCTTTAAAGTGACTCTTCTGAACGATAAGAAGAACACGTGAATATATCCTCCACTTTTTAGGAGACAAAGGATGGGCAACAGGTGCCTACTGAATAATATTAGGACTTATCCTGAACATATTATAATAGTCATCATTCCTTAGCTGATTTCCGATTAATAACTAGCTAAATGATAGTTAATAATGATTTATGTCAAAAAATAGTATCTACCTATCCTTTACCGGATATTGTACAGTGTAGCAATCGAGGATACGTGGGACATCTCTGGTTCACTGATATTAACTCAGATATGTTAATTATTTAGTCAAATAAGTATATTAAACAGGTGTTTGACACATATGAAGCCTTGCATTGTTTAATAGGTATCTAACGACAACATTTTTGAAGTAGCTTACGTGCAGCTGGTGTATGTATAGTTTAGTGTTAGTATACAGCTGTCGGCGGTAAGCGGTGCAGTCATAGGAGATAATTCCAGTACTTTACGTGATTTGCCAACGAGCTCAAATCAAACCGCCGCGCTGTACCGGTTAGGCTAACCACAACGACCGCGCGCGAGTCATACCACCCGCCCGTGGGGATGTGGTTTATATTGATGGCAATTGTAGTTTCCAAGAGGTATGGGAAGAAAAAACACATCAAACTGATAAGTAATTTGTACTGTTGTAGCGGTTAAATGCAACGACGACAAGATGCTGGTGAGCACCCTGGCCGCGCTGGGCGCCGGCTTCGACTGCGCCTCCCGGGCCGAGATCCAGCTCGTCACCTCGCTGGGCGTGCGTCCCGAGTGAGTATACATCAGTATAATCCATACCCTAGCCGCGCTGTTCTCAGGCTTCGACTGCGCCTCCCGGGCCGAGATCCAGCTCGTCACCTCGCTGGGCGTGCGTCCCGAGTGAGTATACATCAGTATAGTCCTTGCCCTGGCCGCGCTGGGCGCCGGCTACGACTGCACCTCCCGGACTAGATGTAGCTTGTCACCTCGCTGGGCGCGCCCCGAGTCAGAAACATGCATTACATTAGTGCAGTACCCACCCTGACCTCTTATACTGAAAATAAGTGATAATATAACATTCGTATTGCAGGCGCATAATATTCGCGAACCCGGCGAAGATCGTGTCTCACATCCGCCACGCGGCGGCGGTGGGTGTGGTCACAATGACCTTCGACTCGGAGCCGGAGCTGCTCAAGATCAAGCAGCACATGCCGCACGCGCAGTGAGTACACTGTTTATGTACTTATACTTCTTTACACCGAAAATAAGGATGAAGCCACTGAACCAAATGCGTAAATTTTAGAGCATGACTTAATAATTTCCAATGTAGGAAGGTACTGATAAAAATAAACAATAAATCTAGCACTATCCTCGAGATGATCGGACATATCATTTACCTACTGCTTAGAGCTGGAATTTTATCCAGTACAGCCTAGTCCCCTGAACTTGAGATCATGTCGAGTGTTGTTTGTGGCAGACTGGTAATCCGCATCCGCTGTGACGCGACATCTGTGCAGTATCCACTTGGAGTCAAGTTCGGCTGCGACCCGCTGACCGAGGCGCCGCGCCTGCTCAAGCTAGCTGCGGTGCTCAATCTCGACGTGAGTCCGTCTGTCTGCTATCTATATGCTGTGCCTACCCATGTGGTTCTGTGGAGACAGGCAGGGACTAGTACTCGAATAGTTAAACTGAAATTATAGGTTGTCCTGAAAGATGTATGCATACGTTCCAGGTTGTGGGCGTGTCATTCCATGTGGGGACCGGCGGCGCGGAGTCCGAGGCGTATTCACGGGGTGTGCAGCAGGCGCGCGCGGTGTTCGATATGGGCAAAGTCCTAGGAATGCCGCTGCGGCTGCTCGATGTGGGCGGGGGCTTCCCGGGCCATGCCTCCTCGTGCATCCGCAAGGTCGCCAGCGTCATCAACTCGGCGCTCGAACAGCACTTCCCCGACCGAGCCGTGCGCGTCATCGCCGAGCCGGGCCGGTACTTCGCTGCCGCCGCCTACACGCTCGCTGCCATGATACACGCTTCTAGAGAGGTCTCATTTGTTACGCATTGGCTATAATTGATTAATTGGGCGGCGTTATTTAAACTATATCTACTTTACAAGCGATTTAAAAATTTCATAACATTGAAACTATTAATTGAAATTTCTAGAAGAATGAAGCATTCCAATTATTTAATCTAATCCTGTTAAACATTATCTCGAATTAAGCTTCATTCAATAGAAATCTTATTTTGCTTCACTTCCAGATCAGTTACTAAAATGTAGATGGTCGAATATATGGAGTTCATAGAATGCACACAATTATTTATTAATTATAATCATTAACAATCTGTGGTTACTGGTCACCATTAATGTCACGGGATTCGGCCGTAGCAGTATTTTAAATTTATTGACTATAGTATGTACTAAGTGCTCGTACGAGCAGGTGACGACTGGGGAGGGCGAGGAGCACACCATGTACTTCATCAACGACGGCGTGTACGGCTCCTTCAACTGCGTGCTGAGCTACAACGAAGAGGTACCGGCACAACCGCTGGAGGTAACACTAACCGACTAGTTAATGCATTTACATATATTCATATAATGCAGTATAGTCCATTTATTTTTTCAAAGTGTCCTACATTCTCTATTACATCAAAATGCGTTCTCTATTACATTACATAATAGTACGCATCGTGTTTAATAAAGACTGACATCTTAATTACGTAGAAGTTGATTCAGTAAGAAAGTTGTTTAACGAGAAAAAATTTAATTGTCACAATGTCATAAGTTCATTCAGTTCATTCATTCATGTCTCAAAATATTCCACTCACATACATCCCTATGCACCGAAATAAAAAAGCGATAAGTGGCGAAAAATTGTGATTTTGACGTTGGAATGATGATGAAAATCACGATTTACGACACTTAAAAAATGGAATATACGAGACTTTATTATATTAATTTTGATTCTTATTTTAGACGATTAATACCTACTTCAAGTTAAGTATAAGAAAGAACCTCTTTTTAATATTGGATCTGAACCTACTTTATGGAAGCGGAGCTTGTAAAGACAAGGCGCAGGTCCGACCGCATATATATTAACTCGTTTCATTTGACCGTATAAAACATAGAGCGACTCGAGTCGTTGACAAGCAAGTTACTTCCAGACAGCTGGATTCTTTGCTTCCACGTAGAGATGTCGGTTCACTGTGAGTCTTTTACTGTACTTTCTATGGGCAGTGTTCCATGGAATTGTACGGCTGAGGAAGATGGAATTTTGCTTCGCGACAAAACTGGAAGCTCCGCGCTTGCGGTGCCAACTAAAATCAGGCTATATATATATCTATATATATATATATATATATATCTATATGTATGCTCTGTTACAATAAAATAGAATTAAACATCCAACTTTCAAACGTGGCATACACTATTCAAACTAAAACATTATTGATACGGTCCATTGAATTAATAGCCATACGGATCATATAAAAACTACTATCAACATGCACACATAAGAGAATTAAGACATTTTAACATTAATGAAGATTTTTCGAAACAAGATATGAAACATGGCGTCGGCAAGAAATCACGAACTCACCCTTTTATATAATTAATAATTCAAATTAACAACGCCGGTATTTTGTATTCGTGGCATCCTCTCAAGAAAATATATGTTCCCGGATAGAAAAGAAAAATACAATTTGATTATTATACTTTAACAAATGATTCCGTCCTCCTCAACGAAAAAAAAGTAAGGCGTGCCATTTCTTCAAAACCGAGCATACCCTGAGTCTAACAGTCAAAGATGACGGATATAATTTTTATAAATTGTTTAAGTAGCAAACTACAATTGCTACACACAACAGCGCGGTTTAAACGCCACTTTTTACCGCGTACAACTTTATTGTGGAACCAGCTGCCTCCCTCGGTATTTCGACCCGATATGACTATTCCTTGCAAATGTCTATGGGCGGTGGTGGTGGTGGGCACTACCCACGTGCTTGTTTGGCCCTATCTCACAAAGAACACACTTACGCATGCAGGAGAGCGCGGAGCGCCCGCGCGCGTCATCAGTATGGGGCCCGTCGTGCGATGGGCGGGACTGCGTTCTGGCGCACGCGGATCTACCGCCGCTGCGATCGGGCGCGTGGCTCGTATTCCGGAACATGGGCGCCTACACGCTACCTGTCTCCACGCGCTTCAACGGCTTTCCCGCGGCTCGAGTACGACACTACATACATGCCGGACTGTGGTACGTAACACTCTTGTATTCCACCGATACTGTCGTGTTGTCACGCAATTTAAAGTAAATTTTGAGCAGGTGTATTACAGTACATATACTCCCAACATTTCATTATGTCTAAGATATCTTATCCAGTATTATCGTCTCGTCGTTAAAAAAATACAATTATGGTAGGTAGATGCACTTAAGTGTTATAAAATCAAAATAATATAAAAAATAATATAATAGGAATTGTTCATAATGTACATTCCCAAACGCTTTCCTGAATCTTGATCTGTTCTGGCTCATTGATCTGTTCTCCTGATTTCCATTTGGCGTGTGTGTAGGGAGGTGCTGAAGGAACGCATGCCGCTGTCAGCGCCAGAGCTCGTGGTGCAGCCGTCCCAACCCCGGCGCGCGCACCCGCGATGCGTCGCGTGTGCATTAAGTGTTCCACAAGAATATTCTGCATCAAGTTTCTTAGCACCCATTGTGAATGAATGACTGATATATTTATAGTACACACAAATTAATATAAAACAGCAGTAATTATTCATATGTACCTACACTAAGTCAGAGAAAGCGCGAGTAGTCATATAATTATGATTACGCTATGCCGACGGCCATGTGACTGCGCTATGTCATGCGGCCTGAATATGAAATAGGATTCCCTATTTCTCATATTCAGGCCGCACACACATTTCACAACTACGTGCACTATAGTAGTTACGTACATCATCTGGGCCGCCCCTCATTTCCCCTTTTACACCTCCGCATTCGCCTTTACGTCTATGACGAGTGCACAGATGTTGTGGCAGAAATGTACAACCATAGTGATAATATAGATAGAGGGAAAGATGTAGGCAGGCTTATGACTACTAGTCAGCTCTAAGCTTATAACCGGTATCTCAAAAAAAAATCGTAATTTCGATTTTTATGGCATCGGGTACCTTATAAAAATGCGACTTTTATTGGTACGTTGTTTAAAACATAAAAAAACACTTACGAAAGTTTTTCCTATCTCAGTTTTACCCTAAGTCACATAAGTTAAGAGGTAAGTTGTCAGCGCCGAGGCCATTTTAACTACCGCGCGCGAGCTACCACCGACGTAAGAGTCGGGGGAGGAGGGACCTCTCGGTTTCTCTGGCCATGATAATAATAGTTAAGTTAGCTGTTACACATACTCCCATATCGGGATGCATCTCTCCCATCTGCGGGAGAGAGGGGGGGGGGGTCGGGGATCTTTCCTCTTACAACCTCAAACCTAGTGTCTTCGCCATACGAGCACTCATAGCGATCCGATGAATCTGTGTTAGGCTTTTCTTCGCTTCCACAGCAAAAGTTCAAGTCCGAAAAAAAATAAAATAAGTATATCAAAATAACGTAGGCGAGTAGCCTTATATTTGGAAACCGCCAATTCTCTTCCAACCCATAGTCATTAGTGAATTTCGTTTTGCTAAGCCAATAAGCGGCAAATGTTACGTCGCGTTTTACAAGTATTATAATTTTAGTCCCATGCGGCTACAGAGGCAGTCATTGGTCCCTACAGACCAGTTAGGTACGGTTCAATTTGGAACACATCCTACATTGTTGCTATTTTGGTTTTTATAATTATTATTTTGTCTTAGTACTAGATTGAAAATACATTAAACATATATAACCTTTGATATATATAATAGATGGAGTGTACTTTTTATTCAATTATTATTATTGTCCCTTCCAGGTGAAAAATTATATTATAACGTGATTAAGTCGTGTAATTATTATGCGACAGGCGGTAACTGAAACCATAAACTTATAATTACTCAGCGGTGCAGCAGCAATGAGACACTGCTACACTCCAGATTAAGTTAAATGTACATAAATATTTAACTACTACTATCACTACTGTCATTAAAACTAGACCTAATATTATATATTAATTCTATGTATTAAACAAAAATATTTTTATAGTAACAAAAAAACTAATTTTACAAAACCTATCACGAAACTCTTTCACTGAGATACCGCTTTTGCGCTTATAGGGCAGTAGTGTCCGTGTTGGTTAATAGAGAAGGAAGGTGAGGACGCATTACTATCTTTATCCATCTAATCTCGCATGCGCATTGCGCAGAGAGAAATGCATGACAGATAGCAAAAGAAATATGCTTACTCTTTCGACTTGGACGGACGCGTTCTGGGCAGGCTTTTTATCTCTAGTAGTACGCGCGGTGTTACTTTTGAGATCTTGTGTACTTTACATGGCTATAGTGTAGTCAGGTATATTTTTAAAAACTTTTACATATAATTAAACGTAGTTTGTAGTGCATTTTTTCTGTAGTTATTGTTATATCCCTGAAACTTGTTCTGTACCTACTGTTAATTTTTTTTTGCGATTAGTATATATACCTAGTATCCAGGCCTTTTTTGGGGACACGCCAATTCTCGAAGGTTGTGAGTCCATAACATTTGCACTTCCTCTCCACTCTTGGCCATTAACCAACGTTTTCTTTGAGATCACTGCGTGCTCTACAAAAAGCCCAGAAGGCACCAACCTAACTATGTATTAGTATTTTTCTGGGACTGGGAGCATTTGTATGTACATGTGTATGACAATAGTATAAATAACATATTTTGTATTATTGCTGTGAATGTCAAAGTTATCATGTGTTACCTTTAGACAAAATGTTTTCCAGGCCTTTTTTGATTGTGTGAATGTAGAATTTCAAATTAGTCGCCGGTAAAGTATTTCTATATTTGGAAATATTGCACGTTTCCTAGTCTGATCTCCACAAGAGATTTTATAAGAACACAGAAGCCGACGTGCAGATACCCACGACAGAGCTTCCGTAGGGTTTGAACCTGTGATGCTCCTGCTGACGACGACCTTCCTTTATGCCGGGGAACACACTCCCTCAGGTCGGAGGAGTCCCGCGTGGTGTCCCCTCGCACCCGCTTCAGGCCGGGTTCACGAGCACGCGTTACAGGCATAGTAGACCCATGGTACATAGGAGGCAGTGCCATGCATGGTGCATGACACTACATCCCCCTGTGCAACGGAATTGGACCGGCACGACCGGCAGGTATCTCTCGCTCACTTGATACCGGCGTAAAGTGACAGCGTCTCTGTCGCGTTTCGTGCAGTTTGTGAGTGTCCGGTGGCCCAATGGTGGAGGAGGGGGGCAGATCAGATTTCTCGTTTGCCCCCTTATGCTATAAAAAGAACATACCGTGAGGCCGCCAGCGGCTTGTTCATTTGGCATCTACTATGAACAGTGTGTTCGTTTCCCCTTTTCGTTATGACCTGTGGAAACTCTAGGAGCATCAACCAACTCTCTCTTCGCATAAAGGTGTAGGTGGATCACAAATTGTAAAGGTACTTCAACACTGGCCATCGGGCTTAAGTATCAATGTAATGTTGAAAGAATAACACTTCACTTTTGGGCAAAAATAAAAAAGAGTGAGAAATTACACTTTATTAATATCATACAAATGACAACCTTACAACAATGTAACGCTCGTCCCAGACGCCGCGCACGCCGCGTCGCCGGCCTGGCTCGCACTCCGGCGGACTGCTGGCGTAGACACGTTTACTGACAACTTAAATTCAACCTTAATTGCTTTCTATACGATTGCATTTGGCTCAATCAAATGACTGCAGTTAACGTCTAACAGATCGATATTCTTTTACAATCATGCATTAAATTTAAATGGAAACAAATGGAACACAGCAGACACAGTGGGCATATAATCTGTGTGGATATAGTACATAGCGGAGGTAACTAGAGCTTTGCAGTTCTGAAATATGCACAAACTATTTTAACACTATTTAATTCATATGTTGCATTGGTTTTAATATCACAAATTAATTATCCTGAGTTATATAGCTCAGTCTGAAGCTCTTATCGATTATGAATGATCGTTATAGAGTGTAACTGCTCCCGAACTCTTATAATGAAATTGTTTAACTGCAATATATCGGTTCCGATACATCAACATATACCTACATAACAATACAACACAAGCCTGAGCCTATACGTTTCTTTTTCAACAATTTCTTTTGATACTTTCTTAACACAAAACTTAGTTGTGTCAACAAATGAGTTTTGCCTGTGTGAAGTCATTACTGTAATATTTACAAGGAAGGATACTAATACAGGAGCTGTGACTCATCAAATTCCTCATAAACCTAATGTTAACGTTGTAGCGCGCGGTTCCGTATCCGCAGCGGGTTCTGACTGCTACAAGCACTTTGTGTGCACGTCGTAGTAGTCGGGCCGCGGTGTACATCAGCACAGCTGGTGGCCCGCGGCGGCCAGGTAGCCGTGCAGCGCGCGCTGGTGCGGCTCGTCCAGCGCCGCCACCTGCGCCGGCAGCCAGCCCGGCTGCTCGCGGCACAGCGCCGCCAGGCTGTCCGCTAAGTAGCGCTTCGGATCTTCGATACCTGACGCAAACAACAGTATTAGCAGTGGTTCTAATGACCAAATTTCGGTCAATATAAAAGATAAATGCAGCCATGAACATGGACGGGCGACCCAGCAGTTTGCACTAAGGCTGACTCAACTACGGGGCGAGGGGTTTACTCACTCGCGAGCGGGTCATCGGCTGCGGCGCGCGCGCACGCCAGCTGCGCGTACTGCGCCTGGTAGCCGGGCGCGTCGTCCACCTCCACGAAGTGATCCTCGGGCAGCGTGCTCTCGTCCGGCGGCAGCTCGAACAGCGAGATCAGCGCCTGGCGACACACACGGGGCTGTCAGCAGCGGTCACACGCACCGTGTACGCACGGTCGTACCGTGCACCGCACACATTACTAATATTACACCGCTTCGTGGTCCTCGCTCCTAATATACGATAGTTGAACATCTAAGTTTTCTGACTGGGGGCTCCAGCCAGCAATGATCAATACATCTGCGTGTCTGTGGTGTTTTGTTCTGTATACCGAGAGGTGAGTAGGAGAGCATTGGTGGTAGACACGTTTACACACTTATAAATAATCCATAGCCCCCTTCAGAATACGTGCCTGCTGCAGCACGAGTGGGTAAGCCGCGGCCAGGCGGCGCTGAGCGGCGGCGCCCGCACCCAGCGGCAACACAGCAGGCGAACGCTTGCGCTACAGCGCACCCGTCACCTGCTGTAGCATGAGCGGTTACGTACCTGCGCATTCGCGGACACGCGGGGCTGATCGGCGGCGCACGCACCTGGCGGCAGCACTACAGGCACACGCAACCCACGGCGGCCAGCTTATGCTCCAGCGCGCCCGTCACCTGCTGCAGCACGAGCGGGTAGGTTCCTGTAGCAGTCGCGGCCAGGTGGCGCTGAGCGGCGGCGCCCGCACCCGGCGGCAGCACAGCAGGCGCACGCAGCCCACGGCGGCCAGCTTATGCTCCAGCGCGCCCGTCACCTGCTGCAGCACGAGCGGGTAGGTACCTGTAGCAGTCGCGGCCAGGCGGCGCTGAGCGGCGGCGCCCGCACCCGGCGGCAGCACAGCAGGCGCACGCAGCCCACGGCGGCCGCCTTGCGTTCCAGCGCGCCCGTCACCTTCTGCAGCTCGGGCACCAGCACTCGCTCCACGTACATGCCGAACATGCTGTAAAATAATACACACGTTACAATAAGCTGATAAGCAACACACACATACATAAAGACCACATTGTTTTTTCTATTCTATTTCATCGCCCTCTAATGGGCGAAGTGACTTTCGCTCCTAGTCAGAGAAGAATTCGAAACCGTGTACTAACTTCACTACTTACTTGGCCTGCACCGACTCCACGAGCTCCACAAGCTGATCAGCTCCGAACTGCGCCGCGTAGAAGCCGAGGAAGGCGATCAGTCCGCGCACGTACTTAGTAGTCTTGGAAGAGGACAGTCGCTGGAACAGCAGCGTCATTATCTGCTTGGAATACGGCTGCATCACCGAGCTGGGAGCGTCACGGACAAACCATTACCATATTATTTCTATGTAAAATAATGAATATCAATATTATTAATTGCTTAATCTGATTTTCACGCGGTCCTCTATGATAATAGTGAAAATAAAAACTTATCCTCTCGAACAAAAAACGCTACAAGGTCATGTTTCATGCGGTTCCGTATGGCCATGAAAAGAGATACCAGTCCTCAATTTGTTACTGATAGCAGCTTGGCTGCTGAAATAATGAGTCACCACTGATATACGGACACGCGCACATGCCGATCTAACTGCCGATAGCTAAAGATACTGAAAAGATATTGTGTCTGTTAGGTTTAATAAAATTGTATAATCTCTTGTTCAAATTCAGAATATATTAATAATTATAAAACACGGGAAATAATAATATTAACACGCATACCCACATAATATGTATTATTAGGCTCACTTTAATCAACACACAATTACATTATTCGATGTTCCAAATTAAACAATTTATTAATATATTTATTAGAAATACATAAA
>JAFELO010000361.1:248319-348527 GCA_017140195.1 Eumaeus atala | reverse complement strand
TTGACTCTTCAAACACGTCTTGTGCTACTTTCATCTCTCACCATAAAGTCTCATCTTTCTTCTCTTTCACTCCTTCTAGCCACCTAACCCGTGCGTGAGGAAATATCGACCTAGGTCGCAGGTCGCCATCTGCTGGGCCTTCACCGGGTGAACCGGTGATCTCACCCGGCAAGGGCAGTCCGCCCAGGTTCGACCTCAGCAGGGCGGTGGATACCGACTGTAAAGGTTACTTTCACCGGCATAGCAAACCCAAGGCCCGTTCCGTATTAACGAAGCGCGGACGAACCCGCCAGTAGGGAGCCAAAAGCTTCGATCTAGCTTACCCGGACCCCTTGCGGGGCGCGTGTGAATTCATACCAAGTCCAAGTAAGGTTAATTGACCTCGTTTAATGTTTGGCTTATCTGAGGAGGCCGGCCGCCCCTGACGGGAGGGGTTGATTTGCGCTACAAATCAGCAAAAAGCACTACGAACCTAGTACGCCATCTATGAAAACAAAGGTTATTGGCATGGCATTACATTTATTTCTTTCTTTTTGCATTACGCACACTAGCGACAATATTACCAGTATTTCTTTGACAGTCGGCACGCATGTTCTGACAAGTTTAATTATCCGCTAAGAAAGAAACAAGCGAATAATTAATTGAAAAAATAAAGTATAAGTTACTTAGGGTCAATTCATACTAGCGCCGAGTCGAAGCGCATCGAAGCGTCAAATTCCTCACAATCAAAGCTAAGTCGCACGAATGCGCGCGTATTCGCGTGAATTAGCGCGAGAATGCGCGCTTTTTCGTGGCATTGGTGATGGACGCCAGTTGCCAGTTGAATTTTTGGACCAAATAAATTAATTTCTCGTCGTTTTCCATTGTGATTCACTTCGACACAATACAGTTTCCGTCCGATTCCGATTGTCGACTGACCAGACGGCGCGTAGTTCGCCTAATAGCCGCTTGGCGAATGCGCGCGCACCAATCAGAGTTGCTCGCGCGCAGGCGCGCGAATTCCCTCAAATGCGCGTGAATTCGCGCGTCTTTTTTTTCCTTGGAAGAAATATGTGCATTACATTGTGGAAATTTGGGTCAATTTGCTATATTAAGTTTCGGATTGACGCTTCGATGCGCTAGTATGAATTGACCCTTAAAATATATATAAATTTTGTTTATGTTCTTTGAAAAGTATAGAAGGTAAGTATCATTTATATTATGGTATCTCAAATTAAAATACATTATTACCTTTTATTATAGGGGTGACCAGTTTCCGATTCTTATTTAAATAATTCAGAATAAAATAAAATTCAGTTATTAGTCACTTATGACAGTTACTGGTCTATAACCTAACCTTTGAATTTTATGGAAAATGCAACCTTATTTCATGGTAATTAACGTATAGTATCAAGGACAAAAACAATTAAAATTAATAATCATTAACTGGCACAGGTGGCTAGTTGCAGTTTGCAATATACTAAGGACAGCATTGACAATGCCCTTAAATTTTTAGAAAACCATGGTGGTCCTATTAGGTTCTATTAGGTGGCTAGTTGCTTGGCCAGTTACTGATAAAATTTACTTTTTACGCAGGAGCTTATCGAGTGAGTTACAAAATGTCAAAAAAACGACAATATACTAAAGACGCCATTGACAATGCTCTTAAATTTTTAGAAAACCATGATGGTTCTTTTAGGCAGGCATCTAAAAGATTTGCAGTTCCACGAAGCAGCCTACAACATAAAATATGAAACCCAAACCAGACCCAGTACTGACGGAGACAGAAGAAGCAAGTTTATGCGAATTTATAGTAAAACTGGCCGAAAGAGGATTTCCTAGGAAAAAAGAAGATATCCAAATTTGTACGCAAGACTTTTTAACGAAGAATCCTAGAGCGAACTCTTTTCGAGACAACAAGCCAGGTGACATGTAGTTTAAATCGTTTCTCAAACGTCATCCAAATATCTCCGTACGTACAGCAGGAGTAGCTAATGCGAGCGCATGTGTCTCCGTGCAAGACATTAGAAAATGGTTTGCTCAAATCATGTAATATTTTGAGGACAATCAATTATTAGATGTAATTAATGATCCTACAAGGTTATTTAACGCCGATGAAACTGGCTTCAATATTTGCCAAAAAACAGGAAAAATATGGACAGAAAAGGGCTGTAAAAACGTATACGAAGTAGAGAAAGGAGCAGTGAAATAAAATATTACTATCCTATTTACGTTTTCTGCTGCTGGTCTTGTATGTAATCCAATGATTATCTACCTATACAAATGGATTCCTGATCGTGTGGCTCTGGGAGTTCCAGCTGGTTGGGGAATAGGTAGAAGTGATTCAGGTTGGATGAATGCAGGAGTTTCTCATGATTGCTGAAAAATAATATTCCGTTACCTTTTGTCTTGTTCGTTGATGGGCACAAGACATATTTAACTATAGAGTTAAAATGTTGTTGTTGTAATGTGACCAATTTCTAGTCTTGTGAAGGCTAGTATCTAAATTTTGTGGCCAATTACTACACAATTTGTCAATTGTGTATTTGATTAAAATGTTTATAAATACACAATAAATATTTCTTTTTTTACCTAATAATATTTGAAAATTACAAAACGGTAATGTCTTATATAAGACAATATCACAAAAACTTTATAGTGTCCCGTTTTAAAATTACAATAATCTAAACTTGTAAGAATGCTAAAGTGGTCAGTTTTTAAGTGGTTTACCCTAGTAATACTACGTATTATAACGCACGTAATATTACTATATAGTCTGTGTTAAACCTTCCAAATTCCAATCGAATTTTCAGTATTTCAGTGCTGCACATTGCCAGATCATTTACACAAAAGTCGATCCGGTATCGTTATCTGCGATATCAGAACAAGTAAAATGTATGAAATACTTCTTCATTTTATCAGACCCAATATTGCACATTCGACACCGATGTGTAGGTAGCATCATCAGATGTCCGCGAGCCGTCGGACTATATCGTTGTTGTAAATGTGCTATACGTATATGTAAATGTCCCTGTGTGCGCAACGCCCGATAAGCGACCATAAAAGAAATTAAAATGGGATAAATTAATAAAGTTGCGCGTTATTGTCTTAGTCATCATTTCTTTCGGCACTACGGCCATTTGAAAATGTGTATTTTGTTTCTTAACACTGTTTGTGAGATCGTACATAAGTAATTAAAAATCTTTCTAGGTGCGTTTTTTACTCGGATTTGTAACGGCCATAAACCCTATCAAACAAATGGCCGAGTCGGAAAGATTTTTGTCGGAAACATGTGATCGCCGCACGACAATTGAGAAAATATAGGTAGAGAAGCGATGTCAATGGGCAAGTGACCCGTCTTGGTTACGATAAATACAATTGGAATCTATCTTTGTCTACCTAATCCCACTTACTCGACTTAGAGGTTTTAGGCTGGTTTCCCTTCACTATCTCCGTCATCTCTATGCATACGACACTGACATCGGGTCGGATAATCCGAAAACACCCTCAACATAGAAGAGCTTTTAAAAATAAAATAATTGTGCTTATGTAGTTTGCAACATTCGACTCGTTGTTGGTAATTCGTCAAAGAGGCCAGTTTAAAGTATGAACCATTCCATTCAAGCTTCAAAGTTTGAACTGATTCATTCATCTGTTCGTGTGGCAACTATAGAGATGATATAGATAGACAATCCGCCATAAGCAGTTATATGACGATCACTCACGGTCTTGAGGAATGGAGAAGGAAAATGTATAGGCAGTACTTTGTTTTGCATTAAATAAAAAAAGAGAGACACTACCTTCGCTGTCTCTTTCGAATTATGGCAGCGTTTTTGGCTGGCTTCCTTAATTTATTTATATTATCTCCATGGCAGCCTCCGTCTAATGAATAAATCATGGAGAATATGTAGATCAACAGAAAACTGACATGACAGAACAGTTCCAAAAGTGTCCAGATTCAAGCGTCTTTTATTCTCTGTCGGCGTCTCACACGAGGTAGTAACGAAGTGACTGTATCACAGAAGAAGAAAAGTTTAGTGCCATCTAGGCTTCGTGATAGTATGGTGGGACTAGAAAATGAGTCATCGGATAAATTATTATAGTCGCTAAGTGTACTATGTGGCGTAGAATTTACAGATTTCGATGTTATTGCATTTTCCTCTTCAGGCAATAACTTTATATTCAATACTTCGTGATTGTTTTTTTTACTTTGAATACAATCGTTACAGCGCGAGTTCTTGTATCTTCAGCGCTCATAAGTCGGTACGTTGTTTTCTGGAAAACCATCACATTCAAACTCTTGTGTTGCTTGCATGCGGTGCATAATACAGTTTTTTAACATCGACTTGCACGTTGCACTTTGCACGTAAAACAAATATCCCGTTGACATCCGACATCTTCCGGCTGCTTTTGGCGATTTTTATATATTCCTTTGTTGCCATGACTTTATCAATACTGGGTAAACTACTTAGTTTTAAAGATATGTCGTACTTAAGTCCATGTTGGCGCCCGGTGAGCTGAATCCGTGCGGAGAAGTCCAAGCATGCGATGTCCTGGGAGTGAATCCCGCCTCCCTGCCGATCGACATGAGCTCCGCACGCTCCTGAGACTTGTGACGAAATTCCATCTCAAAGAGCTGCCGAAGTAGCCCCTCCTCAGCATCCGCCATGTTTCCGCTTACTCCCAACTGCTATCAAGTTTTAAAAGAAGAATAAATAAATAAAAACAATAATAAACATACACTAATTAGAAATACTGTTCTTCTTTCCCCCAAATAGTGGTCTTCTTTTTAAGCTGGCAGAACTTTCTAAGTGCACTTTGCACTTACGAAAACGTATTGCACTTACGATTTTGCAAACTGATTTATTCCTAGGATCACTATAACCCTTGTAAAAACACACACAATACTAATTAGGTCTAAAAGTAGAAAAGATACTACTTTTTCGAAATATTTAGCGCAGCACGTACGAACACTGTCACTGTGACAAGAGCCGGACGACAACGGAGAAGTATAGGGAGACCGCACACTGTCACTGTGACAAGAGCCGGACGACAACGGAGAAGTATAGGGAGACAAACGAGGAATCGGAGCCTTACAACGACTACCAACGCCCATGAACATCAGCATAATTATGCCGATGCGTGTTGCCCTTCTTTTCAACCCTCACCCCAATGGGCCACCGGCCACTCTCAAACCCCGAGAAACGCGACACCATGAGTGTCACTTTACGGCGGTATCAAGTAAGCGAGGTACATCCCCGGCCCAATTCCGTTGCATATATGTTTTTGAATTAATTAGAATGCGATCGAATCACTAATGAACTTACATTTTATTAATATTACATTTCAAATTAAAAAAAATCTCGTGAACTCCAAATACAAGACACAGAAATCATTGAATATTGACAAATGTTTTATACCAACATTTTATTTAGACAATTATGAATCGTTCAGTAAGTTAGGGATGCCTATAAAGTATCGATATTTTCGGCGATATATTGGGATCTGGTATATAGATACTAAATATTGAAAGTCTACCAATATCAAAAATTGTATAAACATCGATACTTTTTGTTCATTTCGTGTCGCTTCAAACTAATATACCTTTTGCGAGCGACTACATATTTCTACTCGTCGATAGCAACTTTGCGTTCAAATATACTTAGTCTGGCCATGAATACTGTTTCAATAAAAAATAAAAATATTACATTTGAATTTAGCGTTTTCAATTTCAAAATAGAGTGGGGTTATAAAGACGACAGAATCGCTGTGATTGCATTACATAAATTAGGTATGGCGCCAAATGCAATTTTTAAAACTCTTCTTGCACTTGATATTTGTCAAATGTTTGTGTACAGGGCTATTAACCGGTATAATGAGACTTCCTCTTTTTGTAACAGAGAAATATCTGGAAGCCCACGTAGTGGTCCTACGGAAAAGGTGGTCAAAGCAGTAGGGGAAAGAATTCTAAGAAATATATTTTATCTCGGGCAATGAAGATAGCATCTAGAAGCAAATCGCGTATTTTAAGTGATGAATAGGGCGGTAAAATTGTAACAACTACGAGAGTTCACAGAAAATATTTGTTACGGGTGAGATTTTTTTTAGAATTGAGCAACATTTTAACAAACAAAATAACCGTATTTATGCTCAAAGCTTTAAGGTAACTTCCCAATTATCTGATTTCAATGGTTTGGTGGGGTGTTAGCTATGAAAGATTATAGTGATATATTTTTTATTTTTCGTGAAAAAAGTATTAAACCATAGGCACAAGTGTATCAAGGTACCATCCTTGAGAACGTAGTTAAGCCCCTTAATAACGCCATGTTCAATAACCAAGTGTGGTCTTTCCAGAAAGACTCGGGACCAGATCATAAAGCTCTATCCACCCAATCTTGGTTTAAACGAACGTTTTTTTTAAGCAAGATTGGGTGACTCGAGCTTTATGCTCATATTTATGGAAACACAACTTTGCCTTACATATGTACCTACATATTGTCTAGCAATACGTCCTATCTATAATATTTGGAATCTTTTGAGGAGACAGAAAAAAATTGATTATTTTACAAAAAATCAAGTTCTATAGGAACATAAATATGTGATTCGTTAAATTTGTCCATTTATTTAGAATAATATCAAAGTTTACTCCACGTTAAATTATTATTGGAATATGGAATATAGGACTTATGTACTTGGGCTTGACTTGACAAAAGATTTTCAGTTACATGGAAACAGTCCTATGTAACAATCGCTACCAAGTTAATCCCTATAACCAGATCAACTGTAAATCACTTAGGATTCATTGTCATCAAAAATAAAATTACAAAACAGTAATTAAACCTCTCAAAAATTTGAAAAATAATCATTTAAAAAAAAAGTTCTGATATAAAAATAACTTTCAAACCAAAAATTCTATAGAATAATCAACACGTTTAACTTAAAGATTGCTATTATTTGTATAGTAAATTATCGTAAAATGGGTGGCAGCCCGGGAAATGACGGTCTTCAGTTCTTGAATGTGTAACCATTTTCATTTAGTAATCTTATACCTTTCAGAGTACAGAGGCCGGTGCTCTGGAACCGTAACTAAACGAGCAGGTCTACTGGGCTGCATGAGATAATCATCATCAGATTCTAATTTTACTTTTATTATACCTCCTGGACTATAACTTTGATAATCGTCACAGTCGGTTCATTTTTGTTTCTTCCTGACTTATTGATTTGTAACGCATTGGTTAAATTCAAAATAGCATAAGTTTAGTGTGTAACCAATTGTTGATGGACCTAATAAATGAAAAAATAAAATAAAAATAAATAATGAGATGGCATTTTCGCACTCAATGAATTTTTGAGTTACTGTTCGGTCTAACTGATTGTTTAGAGTGGATGGACTTAAATTTTCAAACGCGCCTTTATTTATCCACACTTGAACACTTCTCCATCTGATACCTGGAGTATTTATAAACATATCTCAACATATCTCTACACTTTCCTCGCATGGTCCATTACTCAACCTATAATTTAAGGTAAAGTTTTGTCTCGATTCACACGCAACCAGCACAACCAATGTCTTTAAAAGTGTAAAGAAAAAACCAATTGTCAAATGTCATTTGTCAAATTGATTATAATTTTGTAAAATTTCATATTTTCACTTTTCACATATTTTAAATTTTATTAGTTCGTTGCGGTGTTAAGGCAGTATGCTCGTCTGCTAAGTCTTTTAAAAATAAAAAAAAGTTCTTTTGGTCTTCTAAAATTCAAATTTAACCAAATAAGCTATTAAGAATATTTACACTGCTATTAATTATTTTTCTGTATATATTTTCTTATTTTTATTAAAAATGAGTCAAGGCCGTTTTGCGTCGTGTGTCCCTTTACCCCTCGACAATAAAGTATTAGTTAACGTAATAGAAAAAGCTAAGGATTGGGCACTTATGCATGGAGTTGGAATGAGAGACAAGAAACACTTTACGAAGGATGCAATACAGGTATAATTCTGTTTACTTACTTCTATAATTTTTATTCGATAAATACCCACTGTTCTCTCCCACACCTGCTACTTGTGTGTCTGAAGGAATTAATATGAATAGGAAAAACCATTACAAATAATTTTAGGGACTATAAGTGTCTCGGGACCTGCTAACAAATTTAATGAAGAATATCTTGCAAGAATAAGAACCTATATCTAATATATTTAAATAATAAAGCTAAAGAGGGTTAAAAGTCTGGACCTGCAAAATATTCGATAAAATATTGTCTGGGAATAACCTTACGATTCTAAGTATTTCGAATCATTCATGACCTGTTCCAACAGTTTTTAGAATTTTTGTCTGTATGCCTGTAACCATATTTGACATGAAAATGGCCTTACAGATTCCGATGCAAGCCTTTTAAACATCTGTCTAGAAAATCAACTTTTAAAAAAGTGGTTTCCTTAGTGTACTTCTAACGCAGATAAACGATACAGCTTGTTCAATATTCTAATTTGAATATAATTTAAATTAATTTTATTAAATTTTTGTGTAGTTCAATGTCATCACTTATGATTTTAGATTGCTCCATTTGTATTATTGCCATCACCATTTCCTCGTACTGAATTTGAAAAAGCTGTGAAACTACAACCAGTTCTTAATGAGCTTATGCACAAGGTAAATAAATACTTACAAATTATTTTTCCTACATATTGTAGAATTTCTTGATGGTTGGTTGAGTTTTTTTCTTGAGTAAACTAATGAGACTTATTGGATGATGGCTTGTGGGCAAGTTTCCAGGCTTGCCTGGCTTGTGAATACCGATCACAGTGGCTTCCTTCCATATGTAATCGAAAATCTGTATGCAAGTTTCTATAGGTACCTTTTAATTTTACAATGATGAAATAACTTAAAAACAATATAGGACTAAAGCACCGATATTAAATATATAAAGAGGCAGAATATATTAACAATTCCATTTAAGTATTTACTTTTAAGGTGGCACATGACAATGAATTTCTTGAACAAACATTGCAAAATGCTCTACAAGTGGACGAGTTCACGGCAAATTTATATAACATATGGACTAAAGTTACTGAGGAGGGTATAATACAGGTAAATATATTTATTGCATCTTACATTTAAACTAGCAATTATCTGGTGGCTTAAGGTCATGATTTCTAAGCACATTTCACATTAAAAGGGGTACTTATGTTTGAAGTCAGATTATTAACTATATGTATAAGCATACCAATTTCATCAAAATCCGTTCAGCCATTTGCCCATGGCAATGTCCAAGAGACAAAGCTGCTCTTGTGTTTATAATATTAGTATGGATGAGTTATATGAAATGAAACAACCATAAATAAATATTACATCATCCTTAATATGTTTAACCTGTTTAATACACCATAAGTTTACATGGTGTTATTTGTTGTCACGCAAAAATGAGACTATTGGGGCATAACTCTCAGGCTGCTCCCAGAGACCAGCAAACTCAGTGTCATGCAGTACAAATTGCACTAACATATTGCATTATGTGTATGCAAATATATGTTTGGTCCAGGACAGACAAATTGATATGCTCTCTGAGGCTGAGGGATGTAAAAGTACAGTGAAACTCACTTAGAACTTCAGACATTGTTACTTACAATTATAATAATGAAAAATATGTGTATGACCTACTTATATGGAATTAATGTTGCTATAATTATAATATATTGTGACAGGGGAGGGGTATTTAAAAGTATTTGTCAAGGGATAAAATTTAGGCAATATTCATGAAAAGGATATGTTTTTAAGTTTTTTATTATTATTATTTTCATGAATAGATAGTTGTTTTCTAGACAAGTAGCCACAAGTAAATCTAAAATGATCTACATTATAAGAAAATTGAAATATATCTAATATTGATTGTAATAAATAATTAATTTTTTAAATTCATTATTTGCATTTTAATCTAATACAAAACTTGTTACTTTCTGCAAAATTATTTTCATAATTTACTTAGTATGGCCATAAATGCTGTTACAATAAAAAAAATTACATTTGAATTTGGAATTTGTCATTTTTATACGATTGTCCATTGTGTTATCTCATTCAACCTTTTTTTATTTTTAATTGTAACAGTATTTATCGCCAGATTAAATATATAGATACATTTTTGAAAATAAGTACATATATAACAATGTGATTAGATATTTCATTTTTTTTTTATTTGGCCTATAAACACATGTGTAATGCCTCCACTCAAAGTTGCATGTAAATAAAAGGACTTCACACAGACTAGTTCTATAAGCTTAAAGACATATCTTTTTATATGATTGATAAGATACGCTTCTTTGCACTTTTATGACATTAGGACATAGGTATAGAACACGGTCTTACTTATGTCGATATTCTTACGACGAAGTCAGTTACAATCATCTCTGGGTCCTATTTATTTTTGTCACATACTCATACACTTACACAGACGATATCATTCTTGGGAGTTGATAAAAGAATCGCCAACAGACCACATTGCAGATTGTGATTTATGTTACAACAAAAACGAAACAGTACCAAATAGGTACTGTTTCGTTTATCAACTTGACTTAATGAAAGGCGGTCAGTGGAGCTGCATCTGCGTCGACTTGATAAAAGACAAGACAAGTTTAACAAACCATTGTTAATTCTACGTTTACATTCAGCCGAAGTGAGACAGTTGGTGGGAGCAGTGTTTTAACACCCGGTCATGATCCTATCGATGAGCCAAACTGTTTTAGCTACCGCGCGCGAGCTGCCCCCACGACGTCAGAGTCGGGGGATGATGCCTCGGTCCCTCTGGCCTTGATAATAATAGCAAAGTTAGCTGTTACAAACACTCATATCGGGATGCATCTCTCCCATCTGCAGGAGAGTGAGAGTTGGTCACTCTTTCCACCCCAAACGTAGTTTCGTTGCCAGACGAGCACTCATAACAAGCCGATGAAGCTTCTTGTGCTTCTCTTCGCTTCCACAGCAAAAGTTCAGGTCCGACAAAAAAAAGAAAGTGTTTTAACGTGCTACTTCTCGTGACAATGGCATTGCTACTCGCACTTATAGGGCGGTCCCTTAAATAACCATCCATTCTATTCATATCTAGCAACGGCAAGGGCTGAATGTAAAAGTAGTCTCAAAGTTGATGTATTTACTATAAGACCCAGAAAAAATAGTACCGTCAAGGTAGTATTTTTCCTGAACCTAATCAGAAATGTCAACTATATGCGTCGTGAGGCATCTCGACAAGGCCTAAATGTTTCATAAGTAAGCACAGATGCATCTCGACTAGGCCTAGTTTGCGACATACCTAGGTCCGGCCTTATCGGATTGGAATATGTATAAACGGCATTTGTCCGGCATAGCCGACATCACTGGGCATGCTGCGTTCAGACATCATGCTGGAGTCTCGATGTCCACATACGGAGAACCAATGCGCGAAGCACACCCCGTATTGTTCTTGGAAGCAAGTGGAGATCAACAGTATAGCTTCCGGATTCGGACATCTCGGGCCCGTCTCGCGGGAGATTCAGAGGTAGAACTATACTACGAAACACGTAACAAACACTCAAGGTCTAGGAACTAAAAAAGTGGGAGTCTTGGATGACCAACCTGTACAAATTTATAAAACTAATACAACACAATTGTATAAGTTTTAACATGTAAATAGCAAGTTAACATCCCTATGGATCGTTTTAAGTTGCAGGTCATCCTAATAAGTACATATGGTATTAGTAGAGTAAATGAAATAACAAAACACTGTAGCTGTTATAGAATGCACAGGATGTAATGTCGTTGTCGATTTTATCGTCTTGGATGCTTAAGTTTATATCCTACATTCTAAACGCTTATTTTTTAAATTTAAGTGTAATTTAAGAAGCACTGTTCAACTTAAAGTTTCTTTTTCTCATAATACGCTGCTCGATCGTCGTATCAGTTCCTTCTCATTTAACAGTCTAGAACAATATTTAAAAATACGAGTTTGGATTGAAAAGTACTCGGCCTAACACAGATTCATTCAATTCTAAAAATCAATTATTCCCACATTATTTTGTTCAGTTCAGACTAGTTAATTGTGTGAATTTTACTTTTTTTGTAACATAGCAATCGGACATAGCTTCCGAAAATGGAGCAAATCGAGCAGTCACTAAACCACCATAATGATATGGTCAGTACTTTTGGTGATTCTGCTCTGTTTTATTCATCCGTCAAAAAGAGGATAGCAGAATTCAAGCGTGGTAGAGAGAGCGTGAAAGATGAAGCCCGCCCTGAAAGGCCTTCGACATCCACTAAGAGTACGGACGAAAATGTTAGAAAAGTTTTCGATTTAATTATGGGAGACCTCAGATTAAAAACTTGTGAGATAGCCGAGGTTGTAGGCATCTCTTATGAACGAATTCAAAACATGAGATGTGGGTTCGGCGACTGCTTTCAGTTGAACAAGCCGATGCGGATGTTTTTTTTAATCGGTTTCTTACAATGGACGAAACATGGGTTCATTAATGTACACCAGAAACATAACAATAATCGAAATAGCGGAGACCTGGTTCACCACCCCCTAAAAAGGCTGAGGCGATTTTGTCTGCAAATAAAGTAATGACTTCAGTATTCCGGACAGCGTGTGATTATGATTGACTATCTCGAAAGATATGATTGATTAGATTGACTAAAAACTCTGATTACTGCAAGTCTTAGTACGTCGTTTGCGAGAGGAAATAAACGAAAAGCGTCTAGTAATGCTCAGAAGAAAAGTCCCGTCTCATCAACGTAACGCCCGTGTTCACACCTCTGTGCAACCAATGGCTAAAATCTACAATTATGACTTTGGACTATTGCCGAATCCGCCTTATTCAACTGATCTGGCACCGTCAGACTTCTTTCTATTCCCCAACCTAAAGAAGCACTTGGGAGATCCAAGGTTTTCGACAAACGACGAGGTCAAAACAGCAGTAGACGCATATTTTGACTCTAAGGGAGAATCATTTTTCTTTAACTAGTAGAAATGCTTTAAATAGGAGATGGGAGAAGTGCACCGAACTTGATGGTGATTATGTAGAAAAAGAAAAATATAACAGATTCAGTGTGTAAACATTTTCTTGGTTAGGCCGAATACTTTTCAATCCTCCCTCGTATCCTTGTTTACAGTCACGAATGGTAATTTTATTTTGCATGTATTTCTTTGACTTTGTTAAACTATGTACGTGGGCGGGAGGCAGGTGCAGTGAACTGCATATGCTCTCCCTGGCTTGTAGATATTCCCCTCTGATCATATATTGTTATTATCAGTAGGGCCAATTTTTTCGTCAAAGATTGTGTAGTGCATAGAAGATACAGATTGTATAAAGTATATGTAGCATGTAAAATAATATACTTATATTTTACTGTTTAATTTTAATTACGCGTAAAATATTGTCACTAACAATTTTGACTTAAATGTTCTGGCGCCAAATCGTTCACGATTTACATGGGCCTTGGACGGAGTGGAGTTAAAGTTTAAATATTTTCGTTGGAAGAGAAATAAATATTATTTTTCATTTCGAAGGTCATGTCTCTTATCTATATACTGCTGGATCACTGAGTGCGCTAGTGAAGTGCCTTTGCTAGGAAATTGTTTTATTCGTATTATTATACTTATTTCACAAAAAAACTATTTACAATACTTGACGCGTACCACCAGAATGCGCAGCGCACTCAAGAAACACTCGCTACCTGAATAGTGTTGATATCATTTTAAAAGTGAACAAAAATTTACAAAATATGTAAATTATTGAAAAAAGTTGACGAAGTGTCAAAACATGGTAAATCAAAACGTTAGTAGCGCAAGTCTTTCGAATTTTTTTAATGTTTACTGCCAACTGATTTGATTGCTGTACTTATATGCTTTTCATTCGGACAGCCTGTTTCCTCGGAAGGTTTCCAAAATTATCCGCTAGGCATCATAGTGGCAACACTAGTAGGGGTACAGATGTTTGGATTATTTTTATGTAGACATTTTACGCTTACATGCATAAGGGTTAGACTCTTCCGACGAAAAGGACCAATTGTTTTGAAAATAATGTAGTACTAGATTCTTACTAACCGTATGCCATCTTATTACTATTTTTATGTTGCTATTGTTGAGTCGTACTGTCATCATTAACAATTGTAAGTACATAATAAAACTTGTGAATGTTTCATGTCTAACTCGTACCACATTGTTTCTTATGTTACGACGTCGACTGGCTATAGATCAACCATTGGTACATTTGTATTTTAAAAAAATCTAGAGTTGAAAAAAACCGATCGGCTGTGCGGTAAGCTAAGGGCTATGGGACTGTGAAGAGCGAACTCAGGACCTTCATTCAGGGCATTCAGAACTTTAGGATAGTATATAGAGCTTGTGCTGAGATCATATGAACTGCATCACATCAACCACGTATATTCAACTGCCTGCAGTTGTACATTCATATCGGTAGAACGGGACTCCTATTGGTACATATACCAAAAAATTGGTAGGTTTGAGGCCACCGGCTCCTGGAGCACTATGCGTGGAGTGCAGTTACTATACAGTCCATCTGTTGGCAAAAACTGCATACAAATGTCATGGGACTTGTTTTGAAAGACGCTATGTTAGCGCGAATGTTCCACAATCCTAATTTGACTCGGTGAAACGGAAATGCAAAAAATAATTCTTGTCCTTCTACTGGACTTTTCCACATGTTCATTTCTATACCGTGTAATTGGCATCACATTTTTTAAAATCTTATAATAATGATCTCTTCTGATGAATTTCGCTGCGGGTTCCAAGACAGATTTAGCTTTTCACTCGGGGTTCGTGAGATCATACCAAAGGGCCGTAAGTGTTTGCCGCTGTAGATCCTGGATAGGGGTAGCAGCGGTGGGAGCGAGCGGTGGGCGGAGCCAAAAACATTTTTTTACTAATCCTTCCGTTCTGACGTGCTTAATCAAAATCCTATCACAACAAGTATTGCAACGCGGAGTGCACAATTCGTGTCTTATTGTCTGTCTTACAACAATCATTCCGTCTAAGTTGTCATTTGTGCAATACTAACCAAGATTTTGAAATATGTGAAACCTGCAATAAAGTTAGTTGACGTAGCTTTTTTGTATCACTAGGCAAAGTGAAGCGACATTTATTTCTTTAAGTTACTTCAACATTGCTAAACTTGGCATTGCTCTGTCTTGCGACCAGGTCTATACGCGTTTTGTTATACTGTCTCGATTTTCTTATCTTATATATGGTGGGGACCAATTGGACAACTGACGACTACCGACGCCAACAGACATCTTCTCCACGCTCCTCCAGGTCAAGGCCAGAGCCACTCGAAACTTACAAATGGCGACAGCATACTGGTATTACTTTAAGGCGATTACATGCCAGAGAGCGAGCGATAGCTACCTTGCTTGACGTTCTGGCCCAATTTGTCTTTGGTATTAGGAGGTATGCTCTTTGTTCTGTGCGGTTTTAAACGAATAGTCGAATGATCTAACGGGAGAAATTATGTACGAGTTTGTAAAAATAGTTAAGATTACCATAAAACTACTTTAAGACATCCATAGTTAAGGTATAAAAAACCACCAATCATTTTTTTTTAGCATGGGTGATGAAATTACTTATCTAAAAAATATATATAACAATAATCATATTAGCCCCGTGCGCACGAGAGAATTTTTATCGCGTGTCGAAAACGTTGAAATGGGCGGCCCATAGTTGCCAAAGCGCCGGCGTATGAACAGATAATTGGTCCACGATGTATGGTTTTTTTACACGCAAAAAAGCTTTGCGAATGTGCCTTTAAGTACCTTATACATAGTTTGTTGATTGAACTTATCGTAATGTCATTGAGAACATAAACGTAAGCGTGACGTCATGCATCTTCAAGTCATATAATGATTCAGCGAAAATTATGAATATACGCCGTAACGAGTAGTTACAGTTTGTATGGCGTTATCATGTAATTATTTACTTTTAAGTATATTTGTAGTAATTTATATTATTGCTCGGGGCCAAACTGGCAACTAGATTGCTCGGTGATTGCCGGGGATAAGTACGACAGTAGACTTGCATTGGCAGAGGTGATGGATATTCGTTGCCTTCTTTCAACCGATCCCCCATTAGGTTATCTGCACTATAAATGCCATCACTTTCAAGTCGGTGTTATTTGAGCAAGTATACCACTTGCCGCCACGGCCAGATAAAAATATATAAAAAGAAACAAAATTAAATTGGTATAAATCACTAATGTTATACACAGAAACTGATAAGTTATATATGACTTGTTTAGCATATCTAAATTGTCAATGCAGGTTACTCTTATAATTATTTTAATTTGGAACAAAACTCATTCCTTTTTGGCAGTAAAGTACTCCGTACGCTGTGACGTCACGTTGCGGGTGATAATGGTCGACGTTGCACTACGCACACTACGTTTTTTTTTATAATAAAAAGCATCGAGGGTCCATCGTAGCAGTACATTCCAAGAGTAATATACATCTATGGCGTTACGTTATCGCGTGTAACGGAACACTGCTTATTTTTTTTCTATCAACTACCTACAGTTATTGATGATTTAACATATTACGAATGTGGTACAACTGAAATTCGTAATCATAACTTATTAATCGCTGCAACTTGCAAGAGCAAATCGAAACGTATCAGAAACTGTAAACCGCACCAGGCAACAACGCATGGAGTTTATATAATATATATATATATATATAATAGTTTATATATATAATAGTGTACATGTCTTAAAGTCACAAAAAATCATTGTTAATGTAACATTGTCGTAACATTGTCATTTTACAAAACATTTACAAAATGAATAACTATTGTTTTTACAGCCTCATGATTGAAAACTGTATATATTATGAATATTATGTAATTTATAGTTCAATAGTTTATGTACTAATAAAAATCATAGAAAAGTGAGGACATGAAAAGATATAACAATTAAATTTTCAGCATCTCAGCCTCGGATTGTTCCGTTCGGACTACCTCATGCATTTAGGACATGGAAACAAAATAAAACAAGTGGAATTTAATACGGTAGCAGCAAGTTTTGGCGCCATCACGTCGAATCTTCCCGCCATGTATCGGTACCGACATTTGCACAGCTGCGTTCACGCCACGTGTGCAGATCATAGACAATTTAGCTATTTTCTATTAACGTATTTTGTCATGTAAAAAAAATATTACAAAAATATGAGAAAAGCAGTCGCCATTTTGTGATTGTCTATGGTCATGTGTCACATCGCAGCGCTAAGTTCAGTGAACATCTCTCATGTGATTGCTATCTGTATGCACGCTTATGACAATTTCACGCACCGCTTTTAGTGTAATATTGCACTCTCTGTTGCACTTGTTGCTGCACGTGCTTTAATATAAATTTCAACATTATTCTTCTTTTTTATATCATTACATTTATTTTGTCCGTTGTCGTCTTACGATAAAAAAATATATGCCAAAAATCTTTTTTTAAACGTTTTAAACAGTGTTTCTATGATTTTAAAAAATATGTTCCTATGTTATAATTTTTTTTATGTTATGTGATTTATGAAAAAAAACTTGTTTCTTTACTTGTATCTTATTACTTTATATACTGTTTAGTCATTTCTACGCTTTTTCAACGTGTGCTTTTTTATTGTTTAACATGTTTTTTACGTCTATGCAAATCTCTATTGACGAAAGTAGTATTTATTTTCTATCAATTTTAGTATTGATAAATCAAATCAATGCCATTATCTTATTTTCTCTATAAGTACTGTGGATACTAATGATGTTGCTTTGCTATAACTATAGGTTATTGTTTTATCTATAAGTACGTCTATCCAAAATATTACATACGATGTTATTGTTGAAATAATAGTTTTCCATTGTAGAGATTAACGAGAAATTAAACCGTTTGAAATTACCTGAATATTTATATTTTTTTATAGAATATAGAATAATAGTTAGTAATTGCAACATAAAGATAAAATTCCTTTGTACTAGTATTAATATTATATATGTATTGCACCTTTTACTTTAGCATGATATGTATATGATGTTGTGCATGTGTTTGATGATTTAAATAGAATACGTAGTTTATAAGCGTGCATGCATCACCACTTGAGAGATGTTACCTTACCAGGCCTGCAGAGTCGGTGAAGATATTTCTTATTCAATTGTCCAAGTGGGTTTGGATCAGGGTACATCTTTCAATGTCCTAGGAATTCCAGCACGGAGATCATGATTGTTATCAAATTTTCATCACGTATGGTATAACTCATGACACCTATCGACACTAATATCTAAGTCCGGATTCTAGATCTCAAATTCTCCAAAGTTTGCTGCGGTAGCAATATTTCAGATTATGAAAAAATTATAGTCGATTGAATGTATCATCATTTCTTGATGGATATTTATGTTAACACTTGAATAAATAAATAAAATTTACTTTCTACACAATTATTGATATAGTGGAAAAAGTAAATAAAATTTATTTATTTATTCAAGTGTCAAAAAAAGTTAACAAACGAAAACGTTATTTCCATGTGTGTGGTTTTCATTATCACTCGCTCTTTGTAAACCCGGTCTCTCAATACATTAGTGTAAAAACCGTCGGCGCTTCAGAAACGAGTGAATTGTGTGACTTATACCTGTAGGTATTGGTGTACACATTGGGTACACTCCTGGTTCGTTTCATGCTCCTCATGGATGCATGCATTCGTTTCACGCAACCCATGCACAATATATTCTTAACAAAATTGTCCCCTGGTTGATAATTGACTCCTTATATATTTCATGTGCGACCTAATTAATTAATTTGCAGTTCTTGTTTCTAAATTTCTATGTTACCTAATACTTCGAATTGGATAGGCCTTGCTTTTTTATTCTTTGGCTCTCTAGAAACTAAAAATATTTGATAATACTAATTAGATTAAAAATATATAATTAACGTCAAATCCACAGTAAAAAGAACTTGTAGACAAATATCAAATTCTGTCTACTACCTTTACACGCAAGTCACTTTAGGAACTATACAGATGAAGCATTAGGTGAATCTAATTTTAAAAAAATATATAGATAACTTTTAAAACCAGGATTCTGTTATTTTTTTCTCTGGTATTTGTAATTTCAGAACTGCACCCGACTTTTTATAGTACTAGTTTGCAATGCACTCCATGAATTCTTAGCTACCTAAAGTAAGGACTATACAATAGTTATACGAGTTTATTTGCCACATGCTATAACTGTTGCTGAGTATTCGCTATCGAGTAATATCGATGTATAACTGCATAATGATGACAGGTTTTTGTAAATGCTTGTATTTTAACAATCTATTGAAGGCATTTACAGTACCACTAGTTTTATTTACGTTTCCAATAAAATGGTTATTGTCAGAAACGTCTTGTCGACATATCCTGGTCGATTGTGTCGATTATTATGAAACTTTCAACCTAATAGATTTTTTACCAATATTGATATGTATACTTTTTTCTGAATGCATAATAATTTTTTAAACTATTAAACAGTAGGTAGTTGGATAAAATGCCCTAGTCATAGTACCTAACTTAATCCCGTAAATTGAAATTTGGGAAAAAATGCAATAAGTGTGTAGATAATGTAGGTAGGTGCTAAAAAATCTTGTACACTATTTGCAAATCTCAAAATTACTAAGATCATACCTAAATCTTCGTGTCTAAGAACATCGTTCGGTTTACGTAGACGTATCTAATATTGCGTGGTGCATTTGTAAGGCGTATGTGTAAATACTGTAATTCACTTAATTTTAACAAACTCTATATACTTGATTGATTGCGAACAACCATTGTTTTGTAAAAAGACAAGAGTTTCATTTCAATCTGTCTTAGGTTAAGAAATTGGACTTAAATTTGATAAAAATAAACTTATAGCCAAAATGGCTTCGATATAGAATTTAAATAAGTTATACATTTTGTGACAAAAAACCCGTTGTTGCTTTTAAATGAGGTTAAAGGTGAACAAAATCTTGTGTTATCTCGAGAATCGGGGGTGAATCGGCGAAGTTAATTTTCATGGATGCATTTATTTCATTTAGTTATTTATAAATTATTATTAATTTATAAAAAAAAATCTATTTTGCGACTTATTGTCTATGACAAATGTCAATTGAATTCGATACAGGTCGCCATTATTTTTAGTAACTAGGAACATAGTTTTCTCGCCAACGTACCAGTATTTATAAACTTAACTATATACGAGTATAGGTGCAATTTAATTAATAATAATTATGAACAATGTTTAAAAATTACAGCGTATTTAGTTTGTGCTATATGTATCATATGTAATTATTATATGTTAATTGTGGCATGGCTTCTGATATAGCCTATTAATATGTATATATATTTATCACTTCTACGTAAGGTAAAATATGTACATCATTTGTACTAGCATTCTTTACATATTCACACATTTGTCAAATATGCGAAAACTCAATAACAAACACATGCACACCAGCGCCCTCCCAACATTTTTCTATGTAGTTTGATTTTTGCATTATCGCTTATTGTACTTTGCACGTATTTAGCATGGTTTGTACATCGTTAGACTTTGAAGAGACCCCGAACGGAGAATAATAACGATAAGAAATATTGTTTATGAGCATATGAATCTATAAAGTTCTTAACAGTTTCATGATTAAATGTAGATTTTTAAATATCAAGCCAAAAAGCCATGTTATTATTGTCCGAGAGGTTATTTCACTTGAATATGTCTTTTAAAGTAATTTATATTTGCAGCTACATATTGCGTCAACTGGGACACTCGGAAATGATAAAAGATGTAAGTATTTGTTAAAGTGTACCTATATGCATATATAATATCGCACACAACATCCGATAAAAAATATCCTCATATAGGTTGACCGACGGAATATACCTGGTCTATCCATAAATGTTGTAACAAAGACATGAGCAAATTTTCTCATCCGTAAGCTACATTTTTCTGCGACCTCCCTTTGCGTATCGCTTCAGTAGTTGTTACGATGTTATCATCCTATCCATCCTTGATTTATCACTTAAGAAGTGTCCAGTGCGTCTTACAGGTTGCAAGCCCTATCTTCATTTCCCGAGATAAAACCTTTTGCTTTCGGACAGGATTTCTTCTATTTTTTCCCCTTACTCCTTTGACCACCTTTTTACGTCATACGAACACTACTTGTGACGGCCAGATCTTTCTCTGTCACAGAGGAAGACACATTCCACGTATTAATAGCCCGGTACACAAACATTCGTCCAATACCTAGTGTATGGGGAGTTTTAAAAATTGCACTTGGCTCCATACCTAATTTGTGTAATGCAATCACAGCGATTCTGTTATTTTTATCACCCCACTCCATTTTAATATGGTAACATAATGTACAATGTATTTGTATAATGAACAATCGTCTTGAAATGACACCTTCCAAATTCAAATGTAATATTTTTTATTGTAACGGTATTTATGATCAGACACACTCAGAAGAACAGATGACAGATGGCCCAGTAAGGTTCTGGGGTGGAGGCCGCGTTTAGGAAAGTTGGTCGACCGTTCACCAGGTGGGAAGACGATCTATGTGTAGTAGCCACTCCGGGATGGATGTGAGTAGCAGGAGATCGGTCGTTTTGAAAGAGGCTTATGACGGGCAATGTACCGATAAGTGCTGTTAATGATGATTTTTTTAAGTTTTCACTTTTATCGGCAGTGCGTAGGCAGACACCTGACGAAAAACAAGTTACTTATAAGGAAAAGTTTATTTCTAAATTTCATGCTTAAGTATAACTCAAAATTTATCAAGGCTAATTGAATACTTTTGAACGAAATATAGCTGCTAGGAAACAGAATGTTACGAAAAACATTTATGTCGGCTCAGGAGTTTTTAAGAATTAAATATTTAGTCTTCCCATAAATATTGTTACAAATAAAAGCAACATTTTTTTTGTCCATACCATTTATTACTGCTCTAGTGTGTTAGTTTAACATATGAACATAAAACCGTTAAAAATGTATAAAGCTTATTCAAAGTGGAAGATGACAATGCATCTGCAACAATAAATGAATGAAAAAAGAGAAACAGAGGAAACCACATTAGGTTTCGATTTTGACGATGCGTTTTAGGCTAGCTCTGTCTATATTGTCTATGAACCTATCAGAGGTAAAATATACGCATACTCTCCATTTTTAGTTATCAGAGTAACATCTAATATCTCTGTTATGAAAATGGGGAGACGGATGGTAAGCCACATCTGCTTTCTCTCTCGACTTAGACGGACACGTCTCAGGCTGCCTTTCATGCTCTGTCTACATGGAATCATCACAATGGAAATAATTCATGACGCACTATAGTTACACTTCGGACGTCACGTAGTAAGTGGTTGATGTGGATTGTTGTACCAAAAGCGGGAAGTTGTAGGGATGGACTGCAGGCTCGATAGACTTTTGTACCAAAAGCGGGAAGTTGTAGGGATGGACTGCAGGCTCGATAGACTTTTGTACCAAAAGCGGGAAGTTGTAGGGATGGACTGCAGGCTCGATAGAGTTTTGTTTTATAAGTAACTGTAACCGTACAAAATAATAGATTCGTTTGACGCAAAGGAAATCGAATCGAAAACTGATCTTTTAAACTTTTAAAGCTGAAGCTTGGTTGGTTGAACGCGTTAATCTTGTGAACTGCTGGTACTGGTCCGATTGGAATAATCTTTCACTGTTAGATAGATCATTAATCTTGAAAGGCATCACGCTGAAATACAAGTGAAACCGCAGGGCGTAGCTAGCTTTTCTATAATTGCAATAAATGTTACAGATGCCCGAGAATGACGCTTTAGCGGGCTTGTGTTCCGGCATCATGGACGCGTACGACCTGTTCGGCGTGCCGAGCGCGGTCGTGCTGTTCGTGGTCGAGGAGGTCTCCTACAACATCTGCGATCAAAGATTCCACGAATTCGAAATATCCGAAAAGAGACCCGACATAGTGGTAATTTATTCATTGGCATTTACCTCATCTTAGCAAATTCTAGTTCAATGAATTCACTTGCTGTTTTAATGGTCAGGTTCATAATTAATATTTTCTAGCTTATTATAAATTTCTGTTTCCTGCTAGACTCCTGTTAATGTGTCATCAGATCCATCTTGACAACACTTGCCACTGGTCGTCACAGTAACTGAGTGACCACTGTACCTAAAAGCTAGAAATTTGGTACAGGAACCCCTGTATCAAATTCATGGCACCTTCATGGCACGAGAGCACATTAAGACATGACTTTTAGAAATTCAACCTCTATAGGTCTGAAATAGGGGGGTGACGTTTATAATATGGAATTTTACCGTGTGGCGCGGGTCTGACCGCTGGGCGCTGCTAGTGTATCACAAAATTGTAAATTGAATTGCTACCGCAGCACCACTTGACGATGGAGAGTGTTCCTTGTCGCAAAGTACCCGTATGTGCAATAACATACGTTTGAGGTCTGCTTACCAATAAAGTGAACGGCCTTAGACGTAAGAGGTTACTTTCGACCGCGAAGGTTACTCTCGCTCACATGATATCGGCGTAAAGTGACATCTTGGGTGTCGCGATTCGTGTGCGTTTTGCTAGTGGCTGGTGGCCCAGTAGGGGAGGCGGGGAACGGGGCACCTCTCTCGGGGACGTCGGTTGGAGTAATAAGTTCCGATTTCTCGTTACTATAATTTATTTTTTAATGTGGCAAGTAGCTATTAGATACATAAGCATCTACCACATAAACGCTTCTTATTGGTTTCTCCTAGCTGAAACCTGTGAAAGTTGTATATTCTAACCGGGAGTTTTGAAACATGTGAAAATTATGAGAGTTTTATTAATTTAATACCCCTGTTTTAAAAATAACAATGTACATTTTTTATAGTTGTTCATTATGTGGTTCCGCAGATATACAGGAAGACATTGGGAGAAATATACGAAGAAACCACGTTGAATGATAAGAAACAACTTATTCTGTAAGTATAGGGGGGTTGTCGATGGGAGAAAAATTTTAAGGAAAAAATAAATGTAAAAAAATATAACACGATTATAGGGTCAACTTCGTACGGCTCAATTCCTAATGTTTTACAATATAGTTGATTGTGTGGGTTTGCCTTATCTCGTAGTACCTATTCATCTTTTCCCTCGTGGAGTAGAGCGCCACATGTCATGATCCCTAGATACTTGCTGTGCCTCCTGCACGTTAATAATTCATGCGAAGTCCTAAGACCACCTTCGGGCAGTACCCGATCAATCTGATCATGTCTTGGTCTTCCTGGGTGCCTACATCCTTCCACGTTCGCGTTGTATATCTGTTTTGTTAGCCTTTCTCCTGCCATTATTTCTACATGCCCGAACCAACGGAGAATCATTTTTATACCGCCTCCTTCTTTCATACCTATCCCCTCTCTTACTTCTCTATTTATAGCCCTCGAATATGATTTATTTAATAAAACCGTCAGTATGTCTCCGAGTAAACCGTCTTACATAAAGACGGACAAACGATCGTGATGGAATTATAAGGGTTCTGTTTTTGCCATTGCGCTACGCAACCCTAAAAATTATAGCAATGAATTTTGAATTTTTTTACGACAGGATAATCTGTTTTACCTGCTGAAGTGCAGTGCCAGCCATGTAAGCGTCCGTCATCACTACATTATAAAATCATTTTCCAACTGTTTCTGTCTGAAATAGTGTGAAACAGTTCACGGACAGCGCGCAACGCTTTAGCGCCCTTACGCTCACGTCTCTTGCGCACTTCATTTTATAATCATCGCCCATAAGTTGGCACAAAAGTTTTTGAAGTATACTTTTTACGCGCGCTTGACTTGGGAACTAGGCTGGAGAACGCGTGACTCTCGCCGCGGAAACCAACGGAAGTTGAGAGAGAAATATGGGTTAGTGGAGATAGAAAAAGAGAGAGAGTTACGTTTCGTATGTTATAGTAGACACGCGAGAGAGGTGCGGGGTACACATTTTCTTTTTTTCATAGCATAATTTTTATTTTTGTAGGGAGTCCAGACCAGTGGCAGTGGTCTACTACAGGTCAGGCTATGAGCCCAAGCAGTACCCCTCGCACAAGGAGTGGGACGCGAGGCTGAGGGTGGAGAGATCATCGTAAGTGAATCCTAATTCAACGCACTATTACACAAAACGCAGTGTTTATCCATTTTCTTTTTTATGCATTCAACATTTATGTTGATTATTATTATTGCCGTGACCTATGGCGCTCTATGGGGGAGTCCATTGTGCAGCAGTGGACGTCGGGCTGATGATGATGAAGATTTATGTTTGTATCGAGATTATAGAGCAATCGGTACCATTTGATGACTGGTAATCACTAAAGGACTCCAATTGGTCTTAGTTCATGTACATACATATGCACAACAGTAGATATATTGCTGATTTTTGAAATGTAAAATATTATATTTTTTTTTGTAAACATCTACTTTTCGGGGGGTAGGCATCAATGAACACACGCATTTTTATTAGCTCTGTGATTTTAATTTACAATATATATTTCAAGTATATAATTACCTGTGACCACCGGCTTCACTTACAATAACTACTTATCCTTAAGCCAGCTTTGATTTACATTAAAAAAGAAATACACCTTTGTTAACATAAATAATGGAAGCAGTACAAAAAAACATTTATTGTTTTTGCGATTTATATATTATAAATATATGCATGTATTTACGTATGTATCATATAGATAGTTAAATATTTTATTATTGTTTAAATATTATAGTTAAATGATTATAGTATATCCAAATTTATATAATAGGTAACTATTCTAGTTTCCTCCTTATTATCCGTTGTGCCAAATGCTACCTTCTTTATGTACACTGTTTCTCTGTCTCATTCTGGTCGTCTGGAAGAGTCCGCTTGTAGCGGTAAACCGCCTCTTTGTACCTGTTGCTAGATCTTAAGTAAAATTTTTGTAATTGTTATTTGTTACAAAATTATTATTCATTTATTTAGTAGGTATATCAATAATTTAATAATCATATAAGACTATGTCTATATGTATTATTATAATACATATAGACATATGTATTATAATAATACATGTAGTTCCCAAAATAAATGCATGTATATTACAAAGACTTGATGGTAATTTTTACCAAATCTATGGCTACTGTGGTTAGTTTATCTATCCTTAAGAATGAAGTACATGATTGTTTATAGACACTTTTTACACATACTTTTTATAGAGCCATTAAGTGTCCGTCCATCCACTACCAGTTGGCTGGCACTAAGAAGGTGCAACAAGCGCTGGCTGCACCCGGTGTGCTCGAAAAATTCATGGGCGGCGGCGCGGCGACGGAGCGCGTCCGGGACATCTTCACCGGCCTCTACTCGTTAGATTTCGACGAGAGTGGCGAGAGAGCCGTGGACATGGCGCTAGCTGATGCAGAGAGGTAATTCCTTTTGTAGAAGTGAAATGTGGTGAGGGCGCTGCCGTCGCGTTTTTTTCAACGTGATCGTTTTTGATACGAAAATATCCTGTATTTGTCCCGCGTTCGCGCAGTGCGTGCTGGGAATGGAAGGGATTATGGCGGTGAGAGCCGGGGACATGGCGCTGGATGATGCCGAGAGGTCCATGGAAACGTGCGTTTGAATAATGGCGAGGGCGCTGGTGTCGCAGAGAAATGGAAGCTTTGACATAGATCCACGCATTAAGATGCGAATAGAAGAATGTAATGAAAGTTGTACTTGTAGTCTCGAATAAGCTAAAAGCTCCCGACATTATTTAGTGTTCTTCTTCAAAGTAATGGTTAGTATAATTGGCATCTTAAAAATTAACAAACTATATACGCCTTTATTATGGGCGAGTACTTTTATTTAGGCTCCATTTAGTTGCATAACTTACACTTTTGAAAAAAGTACAGCCAGATAAATATTAACGTGACCAATTAAACCGCAGAACGAGGGCGGCAGAATTAACATTCATTACGTACGTAAGGCTGAGCAGCTAGGCACTGAGAACGTCTTTTTTCCAGATGATCAACTAACACGTTTTCTAAAAAAGAGACCATGTTTAGCAGTGGTCGAGTAAAAGTTTATTATGATAATGATAAAAGTTGTTTTATAGTATACGTTGTGTGGCAGGTTCGTGCTGAAACCGCAGCGCGAGGGCGGCGGCAATAACCTATACGGCTCAGAAGCACGCGAGGCGTTGCAGCGCATGCGCCACAGCCGTGAGCGCGCCGCCTACATACTCATGGAGCGGATCCTGCCGCCTCTGGTGAGTTTACGATGGTCTATCCGACTCATGTCGCTCGGTAGCAGGTTAGTGGAGAAGAGGTGCGCTCGTAGCTCGCCCGAGCTGGCCTCATTCTGTAAAATTATGACGCGCGTCTGTGTTTATTACCTTATTATACTTTCACAACGTCACAACAGTTATCTAGAAAATTGCCAACTTGATCTCCAGGTGACGGGGTACGTGGTGCGGCCCGGCGGCCCGGTCCCGCCGCCGATGACGGACCTCGTCTCAGAGTTGGGAATATTCGGCGTTATAATAGGGCAAGTATATTTTAATATCCTCATCACCATGCAAGTTGCGACGACTCGAACTTCATATGTTCATTAACATGTTGTTTTTTAGGACAAAAAATAAGATCTACGTGAACAGACAAGTAGGTCACATGCTGCGGACTAAACTGGCCGACGCGAACGAGGGGGGCGTCGCCGCGGGACTCGGCGCGCTCGACTCGCCCTACCTGCTCGACATTTGATAACACTTTAACTCAACTGAACAATTGAACTCTGTTTGCATTAAAAATGCGGTGACATCGTTACAACATGCTCCACGTCTAATAATTTCACTAAAAATAGTTTAATTACAAAAAATTTGATTGATGGAATTTAACTAGGCCGTCTGGCAGTACTAAAGTCACTGCGTTCTTAAAGCGAACAGAATATAATGTCCGTAACATATGTACAACAATTATTGTTGATATTACTTAAAAATAATATTATTGGGACTGGCGCTGCTGTCGCAAATTACAGTAGTACGAAACTAGCGTCATCTGTAATAGACTTAAGCGTTTAATTTTTTTAGCAAAATTAGACGCTTATAATTAATTATATTATTAAAGTTACCTGAGCTAGATCTGTGGCAAGTCCTACCCTTACGCCCGCATGCTGAATGCGAGTCGTACCTAACCAGATTTGTTTCTCGCATGACGTCGCATTTAATCGTCCTGTTACTGATACAACCAAAACTGACCATGTAACGGAGGTGGTCCCATCTAATTATGTGCTTTGCCGATGTATTATGAAATTAGAATACAGTTTTATTATAGATATGCACTCTCTGCGCTCTGTCTTAGAAGACTTAATTGTTGACGCTCTTTATGTAAAATAAAATCTTAAAAAGTTGTGTATATAACATTAAATAAAAACAAAAAACTATAAAATTGACAGTGAAAACTTTAAACGCTCAACTAAAATGTTTTTGTGTGTAATTGTTTGGTTTCATATTTTGGGTCTGCACACTTAAAAATAATAAAGAAAATAATTATATGTAAGACTATGTTGGTTGAACATCACAGAAAATGTTTTGGCAATGTATGTATCTATGCCACCACGCGACCATTAGTGTAATCATTAGCGCGTGCTTCCTTCCTTCTTTCTTGTAACACATTTCCGTCTCTTTTCGAGAAATCACCTACCACGAAAAACCTACCAAATAGAATCTACATCAAATTTCACGCTTATTAGTCAAAGATAATGACTACAGCCGGTAATACAGGTTTGTGTGAAGTGTGTATAAGCAGCAAATAATTCTGGATAATCTCAGAATGACTAGCAATTATGAAATTAGTACATTTCTGGAATTATACAGGAATACCTTAATAATTTCCTAAACCTTTAAAATTATACATTAGTCATGCTAGCCTAATTTAGCCTTTTCGCCTATGGAGCTAGGGATAAACGCAGATAATTCTTTTTACCTGTACCCTTAATATTATTAAGGCTTGTATTCACTGGGATCTTTTGCCTCGCGACATGTCATTAATGTAACGAGTACGAGTCTTAATGTTACTAAAAAATCAATATTTTAACCATTAAATATTAGACATTTTATTTTTTTTACTTATAAACTCTATTCAACCCTTGTTTTTAACGGTACCATTGATACTACTTCAATGTTACTTATAAATTCAATATGTTAAATATTATTAAATTGCAAATAGGTTTTTAATGTGACATTCCTGCTTTTTATTTATAAACAATGTTTCAGAACAATGTTTAGGTTTTTGCGCAAAAAAAATGTATGAAAGTTGTGCAGATGCGTATATTTTAGTATAAATTGTTATATACAAATTAAAATTTTGTATGTTTTACACGGTATTTAATAAAATAAAATTAAAAAATAATGTTTGTCTTACTAATAGGAAAGCTGTTGTTGGGCCATAGCAAATGTCATTTCTTATGTTAGAATGGTACTATGTTTTATAGTATAAGGGCCAAAAGAGCAGTTGCTGCTATTTGGTGACTTTGGAAACTAATGCCCATTATCCCCATAGGACATGCAGACTTTTCTTCCATGTGACAGACAACATAACTGTCTCCTCACACCAATGTGAGAAGTACCTCCTCGGTCGAGTCTGACCAATTCAGCTACAATGAGCAGGAGCTAGTGCCATTGCCCATGTAATGTCTTATTTATGATAAAAAAGAAATTTTATAAACATCTAAATATTTTATTATTCACAAATTATTTCCATAATTTAATTGATATATTCTGTGTACTTAGGAAGTTTGTTCTTGAAGGTTAATCCAGCACTCTCCAGATATCCGACCTCATACTGGAACGCCGGATGCGCCAAAATTACCTGTAGGCCACAGTAATTTATTACTTAACAGGCTTGCAAAAGCACTGTAGGAGAAAAGTGTGGCAGCTAACTCTTTTCCCTTGCTGACGTTGCAGTGCTCACATAATACTTTAATGATCCCCAGACCACAGCCAATTATTTTGATAATGTCAATGCAGAGGGGAACTGCATTACCTTGCAAGCTCATTATGACAGTGACCATAATTTATATAACTGTTTGACGTGTGTAGCTGATGGTGTCATTAAACCAGAGCCACAACTTTCTATTAACACATATTTTGGAAATCACAACCGAGCAAAAATCAGTGCACATAGACTCCTATAATATGCAGTTTTCAGGTAATAATATTAATTTAGTGCTATATACAGAATTCAATATCTGTATTTATTTTATACATGTATGTATACTTTATTATACCCATCATTCGTTTGTGCACTACCTCCTTTTAACATATTAAGTGACCTGAGCCCGACACACACTTCAGGCCCCCTTGGGTCGGCTGGATGGTGCGTAAATGCATTTTTCCGGCCTCCTCAGATAAGCCAAACACTAAACGAGCTCAATTATCCTTATCCACGACACCGCAACTTAAACGGCATCGTGCGCGCGCCGTCCCACTAGAGTGGGGAGGGGGACCGCTTCCCCCTTTCGGTCCCAAAAATAATCATCAATAAATAGGGTACGCCCACAATCAACCAGGTTCATCTCTTCCCATCTGCGGGAAAAGAGGGGGGCTCTGTCCCCCTATCGTCTCCCTAAACCTGAAGACAAAAGTCTTCGTAGTCAGTCGAACTGTTGAGGCTGGACTAGCGCCGCCAACCAGTATTAAGTCCCTCCGAAAAAAAAAAACACATTGTTTTCCTCCAGTTATGGTTGCCTGGAGGAAATTACTGTTTAGTAATAAGACTGCCCCTGTGTGTATTTATTATATTTCATTGCTTCTGTGTTGGTAATGTAACAATAAAAAACATTTTATTAATTAATTAATTCATTCATTAGTAAGCTTGTAATAAGGTAGTGCTTAGTTCTCTTTATATTCACTACTAACATCATTGCAGTTGTTTATATAGGAGTTTTTTATATATAAACAAGCAATTGTAGCTGTCAAAGGTGACAGCATTGCTGTCGGTACGGAGGCATGATACAAACATAAAGGGTGAGCGAGAGTTACCTCCCAGTCGTGCCGGCCGCAATTTGGCTCGTACAGAGTACTACCGTTTATTAGCTACAGCATACCTGTTCTCTGGCAAACCCATCATCAGCAGTAGTACAAAGTTCAGGAACATCTAAGCGTGGGACATTGAAGAGGTTCATGAGATAATGTTTGTTGTTTGTATAAATCATTCTCTTATCAGCCCAATCCACCTCCCTGGGTAGACGCCAGTCCTTCATCTTGGGCTCCACACGTTCTGTATATTGCTCAAAGTTCAGACGCTCAATGTCCTCTACCACCTGAAAATGTGAGAAAATTTTTCGTGACTGCAAAGGATTATCCAGTATATATCCTTGTTCCTTTTTTATCAATGAAAAATATACAGTTTAAAATGTTACAAATACATAACAGCTTAGAAACGAAGGTTTAAAAGAGTGCTATACATGAAAAAAATGTTGAATGGGAACAAGTATTAGGTAACAATATGGATGACAAATAGAGCTTTTTTAATTTTATTTTTTGTTTTTTTTTTATTTAAGAGTTTGCAAATTTTATTTAATTCCAGTTTTAATTTATGAATAAAGGAAATATGAATGCAGCAAACCATAATCTAAAGCATCTCTTATTACAGTTGTTTAGGTCCATGCTGGGATGAAATCTTTTTTCTTTGTGGTATTTAACAGTTAATATTAAACTTACAACTTCAACTTCACCACCACCAGTCCAGTCGTATACAAGAAGTTCGGCGTGAGTGGATATATCACGGAGATATTTATTCTTATACTGACGTTCAATCTCCTGAAGGAAGCTGGGTGTTAGAGCCTTTCCTTGCACCTCGTGTTGGAGGCCACGAGCCTTCACTGCCTCTTGAACCTGAAACAAAATCAGCAAGTATAAAGAATGAACTATATTTAACATCTTCATGGCATTTATAGAAACTACATTAATTTACTAATAATAAATGTCACAATCATTCCTTATAAACTGGAACGGACATTATAATAATTTTTTTCCCTAGCTTTACATATTACAAACTGCTCTAATCAAAAACTAACATTGCCAATGTTGATATTATGCCAATGCTAAGAATTTTTTTAAATATGAGCAAAATTATTGCTGGATTGTTATTACTGACTAAATTTGTATTAAAACTATCAAAATAATCACCTTCTCAACAGGGGTATCCAGGTAGATGACCAGGTGGGGTCTTAAAATGTCATGAATAGTAGTAGCCTTTAGTTCATAATAAACGGATCTTACACCTTTGCTGAGATAATTCTCTTTGAACATGGCTTCTAGAAACACAAAATCGGAGAAAGGAGATCTCTCTAAGACTACCCCCTGGCCGGTATTAAAAATATGCGCCAATGCATCAATATATTGATTGTACCTTGCTATATACATCATTATTTGGTAGTTGCCAGCAAGCTTATTCTTAGGATCCAAGTTAAAATTTACATGATCAAAGGTTCTTGTATCTTCTGGAATTTTGTCATCGAATATTCGCAAATCAATACCATTCGGACGAATATAATGAATATCCATGTTGGCTTCTTCGAAATGTTTCATGCCGAGATCTTCGGCTAACGCAGCCGCGAATTTAGTTTTTCCAACAGCCACCGTTCCTTCAACCACGATCAACTTAGAATTTTCGTCAAATCTATGGGTGGTACGGTCCATAAGACTACGTAGCCAAGTGTAATGTTTATTAACATAATCGAACGGAGCTGGTTTTGGAGGTCGTGGTGGAAGTGACTCTCTTAAAGCCTTGCCCATTATGCTTCTCTTTTGAACAACAACACATCCTGAAATCTTTCCTCCCTGAGGACTGATCACCTTTACAAGAGAGGTTCTTATAAGAGTCGCCATAGTCGTAACTAAAATAATAATAAAAATATAGTGAAGTAAATATTAGTACAGCATACTAAGTTTAATTTTTTTTGGTCTAATTGTGAAGATTTTACCGTATTTTATCAGCTGTTTAGCACATATTAAAGAAAATTCTAAGTTATGACATAACACCCCTAAACCTCGATATTTGAAGTTTTAATTTTTTTACTTTGAAAACGGTAAAGTATTTTTGATTATTATACCATTCCTTGTGTAAGTAATATTTTTGTTTATTGTACCATCCTTGTATAAGTAACATTAAGAAATAAGAATGTATTTGATTTATTTACTTTATGAATTAAAAAATACATATACCTTTTGATATTTGTTATATGTTTAAAAAATATTGTAACAATTGACATATTATTACGCGCTATTTCCTTTACATCTCTATATACAATACTGTAAGGCGTGAACCACCTTATAGATAAAAATAAGAAGAATAATTATAAATATGATCCTGCCTAAGTTTTAACTACAATTGCGTCCACTCTATTCTCCTATTCTCATGAAAAAGTAGTTATGACTTCAGGGTTCAGACTGTAATTAGTAATTAGTTGAAAAGTTCCTGGCTGAATTTGATTATTTAAAGAGCTGTGTAATTACATGTATACCTATATATAAAATAAACAATAGTTTCAGAACATTATCATTTTATCTCATTCGTAATACTCTTATACTGAGTGGTCCGGTTGTGGTGGACATATTTTGAGGAGGCTGATATAAATCGCCGTATGATTTTTTGCCATCATACCCGCTGTGATTGTACTAATAGAAAATTTTCGAAATATTTATTTACGGGGTCTTATACCAAGTATTTGATTTGGCTATTCCACCGCTTCGGATTCTAACCTCGATTTCTAGTGCCATCAACATTGCCTAAAAAGAAAATGTAACACTTTAAATATCTTCTGAAGTATATTTATTGACCGGCTGAAACTTACAGAAAACTTAAAAAATATGGGGCAAGACTCAAAGATATGGACTCGAACCACGTCGCATATGCCCAAAGGACTAAATTGAATAAACCTTAAACCGTTGAGTTTAAAGTATGAACTATCAGAATGTTAGCGGTCTTGCCATGGTCCTGCATATTAGGCGATATGTTAGTAAGTTTAGTTCTTTTGTGAATAATGGAAGCGTTGATGTCTCTTGAAATGGTGCCAATGGCGGTCTATGGGATCAGTAGCCAATTAGATTCATGTCAATGACTACTTTAAAAAGTTGCCATATAAAAGGTGGTGAGGAAGGGTACTACAATCAAATGTCAAATCTTTTAATTCCAACGTGAGCAATAACAACCACGAGAGGTTATATCAAAATAAACATTGTGTGATTAAGTTGCTTACTTACTCGGATTTTTGTAGTAGTAAAACATGGACACCGAAAATATTAATGTCGAGGAGTTTCTACCGGCCAAGAACCCCGTGAAATTAAAGAATGTAAAAAGAAGGGCAGTCTCAGAATCTGGCGAGGGTATGGACGTAGAAGACCATAATGGTATTCAAGATAAACCGAAATCTTCGAAGCCAAAAAACAAAAAGGCAAAGAAAAATGCAGAACCGAATGAAAGCAAAGTCAATATGAGAAAAATTGCTGTCCCAGCACATCGGTATGTTTGTGATTTCTACACTATAAATTCTTTAACTACGTTTTGATATTCTTTAACCTGCTTTTCCTCTAGAAACCTACCTGGATCTGTACCTTAAGTGAAATAAAAAAAAATACCACCCTAATATACAATTTCGTAGACTTAATGTTAGCCACAATAATGAAAATAGAAGTTCTTCTCAGATATTTTATTTTACTTCCTGGTTTTACAGGTACACACCTTTAAGAGAGAGTTGGTTAAAAATATTCACCCCTATTGTAGAACATTTACTCTTACAAGTTCGTTTTAACACAAAGACAAGGAATGTTGAGATCAGAATTGGGCCAGAGACTAAAGATATTGCTAATTTACAAAAAGCTGCTGATTTTGTTAAGGTAAGGATGGAGTTATTTTTATAATATGTATAATATTTATTGGGTTTTTCGTGTTTCTTGGTGGCTAATGACTTAGCTCTACATAATCATCTAGATCAATTGTTTTGGCCTTTTTCTTATCATCTCCAAGCAACACACAGGACACTTGCAAACTTGCAACTTGGGTTACATGAATGAAATATACTTTATTGTGCACGCAACAGATATACAAATAATATAACTAAACAAAGCATTTGCTGTAAGATGGATGTTGCTAACCTCAGAAATATTCCCTTATTGTTCGCTGTTTACCAATTCGTCAACATTGAAGAAGTAGCAATTCAGATTAATAACTATATGCATACCAAAGTTTGTCAAAATCGGTCCAGTGGTTTAGCTGTGACAGCATAATAGGTAGTCTTTCTCATTTACAACATATATGGATGTTTCGACTGCCTTGTGGTCTAGTGGTGTGTATGTTCAACCACAGTAAAGAGGTCCTGGGTTCAAGTCACTGGTTGGACCAAAGTAGGATTTTTCAATTTAATAACAGTTTGGAAGTTGGTGGTATTTACACGCCGATGCCTCAGAGAATGATAAGGTCCTGTGCCTGATTTCTCTCTGGTCATGTTGGATTGCCGTCCCATCAGTATAGGAGGAAAGAACAGTGAGTGCACTTGTGCCTGTAACACTTGCACTATATTCTGTGCAGTGGGCTAGTCTCTATATGGACTATTTTATTATTCTGGATTTCTTATTTTTTTAGCAATACTTTATAAATATATACTTGTTTACATAGTTTAAGAACAGGTGGCTCAGTTACTTGCTGAAAGTGAAAGGCAACTGGAATTATGCTTACATATTTCTTTTCTGTTATACTTGATTCTTTATGACCCCTTTACAGTAGAGTTAGATGAAAAACGGAGGATACCTCTGGTCCACCTGATTCACTCCTTTAGGGGCAAGGGCGTGTTCATCGTGGTCAGTCAGTGGGCAGTTGAGATAAAATTTACATCACAGAAAAATTGTATTGCAGTATATTTCAAACGTGTTTCAAGACCCTGCATATTAAAATATTGTATAGTATTCTGTGTTAAAAGTATAGAATGCACATTTTTTTTCTATTGATTTATGTGATATTATTAATTTCAGGCATTTATTTATGGATTTGAAGTGGATGATGCACTTGCACTGCTCAGGCTTGACGATTTATTTGTTGAGTCATTTGAAATAAAAGATGTCAAAACACTTCAAGGAGACCACCTGGGGAGAGCTATTGGTAGATTAGCCGGCAAAGCAGGACGCACTAAGTTCACCATAGAGAATGTAACTAAAACGAGAATAGTATTGGCAGATTCCAAAATACATATATTAGGTAGTTACCAGAATATTGCACTGGCAAGGAGGGCCATTTGTAACCTCATTATGGGATCCCCACCTTCAAAAGTATATGGAAATCTTAGGAATGTTGCCAACAGAGTAGCAGAGCGGTTTTAGTTGTAAATAAATATATAATTACAATATATGTTTGTATTATTTATTCAGAAAAGCATTAAATTAAATAGTAAAAACCATAAAAATCACATTTAAAAGTTTCTAATTTGTTTGTATAAGGGAATGTACATCCACAAGATGTGGCTTAACTATATGCTCGAGACGAAGCCGATTCATTAGATGGGGCTGTCTCTCTCTGAATATTAAGAATGCTTTAAGAAATTTATTTCTAAAAGAATTTCTAAATGAGAAAAATACAAATTATATGTGTAATTTGTTTATTCTTACATTAGCGTAAGGTAGATCACATTATTTTCAGTAAAAATCGATATACTTAGGACTAATCGCAAGTATTAATTATGACATAGAACTAAATGCACTAGAAATGGCTCTTAGTTATCTGCATTATTTTATGCATGTTTAAGTTTGTGGGTATTGAGCATGTAAATTAGGTGTTTAGTCTTCTTTAAAAGTAAAAATATTTATTCATAATAAATAAAATGAACAGAGCATGGTTTTGGTGTAATTTTTCTATATCTTTGTACTTTTATCTGTAAACCATATACATATACAGCCAAACATCAAGTAATGTTAAGATCGTCTGGTGCCCACGGCTCCTGACATCTAACGGTGCTGACCGGTGTGGATGTCATTTTACCATCGCGCCACCCCAGTGGTTACGCGTGCATCTACAGGAGTATCTTGTACTTGAAGTGGCGGGGTACGCGCGATATGACAAGGCGCGCGTCGTAGCTAAGCGAGGCGAAGGTCCAGGGCTCCGCGGCGCTCCACTCGGCGCAGTACACCGCGTCCTCGTGCTGCTCGTACGACTGCAGCACTCCATCCTCCAGGCTGACAGCAGAGTAGGAACATGATGCGTTCATTAGTTAAATGTTAAGCTGCATGGCTGCATAGTTAAATGTTAACATGCATATGTTACGGATCAAAAAATAATAGTACATTAGAGACAGATGTGCTCAACATAAGAGGCCAGTGCGATACACCTATTTACATGATAGGCATAGTGAATCATCAAACTAAACTTGTTCACATTAAAAACCCGCCGCGCTTCGTTCTCGACTAACATTAAAATGTGAATACAGGGGTCTAATAATGTAAGGCCACCACTAAATACAATATTTTAAATTATGATTTTTTATTTAGAAACAGAGTTGGTCTTAATTTGACTTTTGTATAGATAGAGGAAGGTGGAAACTAGGTGGCACTCACACTTTGCTGATTCTGATGCCGTCATCGTCTTTCGCGCACACGGAGGCGGCCGCCGTGAGCAGCGCGCGCGCGTCTGAGCTGCCCGTGAGGAGCAGCTGCTCGTGGAAAGTGTTGTAGCGCACCGACCACACCCTGTGCGTGAAGTAGAACTGGAGTGAATGTACTGTAGGCATGTTGCACTCAATAACAACAACAACACAACCAGTAGACACTCAATATGGTCTATCTACAGCGTGATTGGTAAAAGATTGGATACTTTTAGGACACGATATGTAAGTAATGGTTGTAGGTCCGCAATAAAACGAAAATGACAGGTGTAGCAGGCAGCTTAAACAGTTGAACACGAATGATGCACATTTGTCGAAATACTTAAAGCTAATTAGTTCAAATAATGTGTACTTATATATTACATATCCGGAATCAGAATCGAGTACTACTGTGCTCTGTGATTTTGTAGAATTTCTAAAGAAGCAACCCGTATAGTACGGAATCATGTACAAACATACAGCGTTCCGTATAAACATCACACCCTCCTTTTAAAAACATACAGCACTCTGTGGGTCTGTACAGATTTATGCGAGGTATATTCAACATCCCCACCATGGTCAAGCCTTGTCGCGGCGGTGGGGCTCAGTGGTGAGTCGAAACACCCTTGTCGAAGATAATTGAACCGAGGAGAAGGCTGCCTTTGTACCCCTCTTATAAGAAGAGAGGGCTATAGAGCAGGAGGAGGAGGCGCTCTTTGGACCCCTCTTATAAGAGAAGGGACAAATGAGAAAAAGGAGACGGCGCTTTTGCGCACGGGACAAGGGGCGAGGATGGGAACCTCACTGTCCCAAAGTTGGTGGGGTTGTCCTGTGGTGCGGGACAACCCCATCTGTGGAGTCGGCGTCGGTCCCTTAGGGGGTTGACTAGCCGTCGAGGTGCCCAGATGACTTGTTGTTCCGGGGCACTTCACCAAAGGCACTGCACTGATGGCACTCGCGCTGGTGGCGGTGGCACATCATAGTCCCGAATACCTACAGATACACCATAAACCCTATAAAACACGGAAACATAAATGATTGAACGAATAAAATTGTCTACTTGAATATGACACAATTAATTATAGTTATTGTAAACATTAAATATATTAAGTAAAATGTTTAATAACACACTGTCTTTAAGTATATCTTAAAGTAAAATGTCAGTTACATGAAACGTATCGTGTCTATCAAGAGGGGACTTTCATCTGACCTTCATTAAAGGCCACTTCAAAAAGCTGCCTCCAAAGTTCTTTCAACGTGCCCTAATCGTCAAGACGTCGGAATACGATCCGACGATACACGCACGCATTCCACGACGACGCGATCGCGATAGCAGTAGCTAAGTCCGTCCGAAAACACAAACAAAGAAACACCAAGACACGCTCCCACAGTAAAAAGCCAACAGGGCTGGCTCACGGATAGCAGTTTTTAGTCGGTGGTAGCTAAATCGCTTCACGACCTGAGCCCGACACACCGCTTACGGAGACGAGCTCGGGTTCATATCCCCTGACAAGCCAAACAATAAACGAGCTCAATTATCCTTATCCACGTCAACNCATCATAAACGGCCTCGTGCGGGCGCCGTCCCATTAGCGTGGGGAGTATGGATATCTTATATATTATATAGGCGGGAAGAGATGTACCGGGTTGTTTGTGGGCATACGCCCATCTGCGGGAAGAGGGGGTGGGGGTCTGAGACATGTACAAATCTAACCAGTGTGAGTGGTCGGTGCGGCTGAATATCGGCTCCTTCCCGTTCCTGTAGTCCCAGATGTTCAGGGCCGCGTCGTCGCCTGCACTGGCCAGCTGGAACTGTCTGGGAACAATACTTGTACACAGAACTGGAGAATGACGTTACGTAGGCACCACTCGCTGAAATGCTGGCTATACTGTCTCGTGTTATATGATCTACGAGTTCCCGTACGACCTGTACGAGTCCGTACCGTACCGTCTGTGAGCTCTTGTACGGTCTATGGGTTCCCGAAGTGTCTGTGAGCTCCCGTACCGTCTGCAAGTTTCCTTACGGTCTGTAAGTTTGCGTACGGTTTAAAAGGACATTGCATCAGTACACCTTATGGTGTGAATGTTTAAGTATAGTACACATTTCGTGAGCGGCGTAACGCTTTAGCGCGTTTGCGTGTTTCCCCTCAGAATCATGTTCCTTTTTAAGGAGGAACTTATATATCATCACTTTATAGCGTAATAGGCAAACGAGCAACCGGAACCGTTTGATGACTACCGACGCTCTTCACATGACATATACGGTGCCCTTCCCTTCGTCAATGAGTCACCAAAATGTAGCAAATCTTACAACGTGCTAAAAAAAAATAAGAGAAACGTATGTATTTAGACCACACGACCGTAGTTTTACGAATCGTGCTATGAAATAAAGTGAGACAGAAGATGTGGGCTCGCTGCTTTTTCTTCACACTACTTCTATATAATACACCGCGATTTTTTTTCTCGTTTTCATGCCGGAGCATATGACTTAAGAATATTTCATAGAACCAATAAAAGCAGATAAACCAACTGTAACATTAACAAAAACAAAGTTTGTATTTTAATAATCATTTTAAGTCGATCGAGTTGAATAATAGTAACCACCTCTCTATTCATTCAGAACGAATGACACTCGCAGTGCCGCGGCGAGGTATGAACCATGACTTAAAAATCGGAGCTACCTACAACACAATAAACTTACCTATTACAATTTCCCGTATCGAAGCTCGAAAGGGAGTCGCATGTTAGATTATTGTCTTTTAATTTGTTCAATGTGTCTATCACTTTTAACTTTACTAAAGGCGTCCACTATCACACTACGTAATTCGTCACGGCTCTCGGATTCGTGTGTGGAGACAAGACTTTTAATTAAGGACCATAATAAAAAGTCCAGTGGCGTTAGGTCCTGGTTTCTAGGAGGTCAAGCCACGGGCCCACCACTACCGATCCACCGATCACAAAATTCACTGTTCAGGTATGCACGCACTACTAATTTGATCCTCCGCGTCCCTGTGCATGAGTCGACGCACAAAACTGTCCACAAGTATAGCGTGAGCAAAGAAACTTAACTTCAAAAATGTTCGGTTTATTAAAACAGTATAGATAATACACCTGTTAGGATTGAAATCAATGTCGCGGGCCAGCTGGCGGTGCGCGTTGTCTATGCTCCAGGCGGGCTTGGCACCCTCCGTGCGTGTGTCGTAGCACTTTATGTGCATGTCCTGAACTACTGCGAACTGTAAATATACAGATATATAGCATTTTAAATAATTTGAAAGTTGGACTTCAAATGTTTGTGATTCGTGACATGTTGGCGTAAGTACACTTTTATAGATAAAACGGAAGACTAAGAATAAAACACTTAGCTCAAATTCTACTGTGCTATTTAAATTTCTCGCCTCTCGAACGAAATGGAAAACTGTGATGTCTAAAAAGTAAAAAATAATGTTTGCATTTTAGGATTCTAATGCTTCCAGAAGTACGTACAGTGTGACATACAGATGGATGGACACTGGGCAGAAATAGGGTAACAATTTTAGGTAGAACTTCATCACGACAATATGTCCCCAGTCGCAGCGCCCGGGACGTATAATTTCACTCTCTCCGGTTTACAACGCGCCAAAATGCTCACTTGACTGTTTCCCTGTGGCGACCACTTCCCGCCAGTGAACTTGAGACGCGAGCGTCCGTCAGGCGCCGCGCACGCCACTTGCGTCCCGGCGTGCACGTCCCGTATGCTGACGCTGGTGTCCAGCACCATACCGATACGCGTCGCGTCCGACGGATGCCATTCCGCACACCGAATCTCCTCTTCTGGTTTCTAAAATATTAAAAAGTATTTGCTGGATCGGAATGTATTTTCAAGTATTATAAGTACAAGCTTTGTACAAAACGAGCATTCAGAGTCTCTAGGCCCTCGCTGATAACCGGCGCCCATAAATATCCGAATGGCGCAGACCCGTTGCAGATACAAGCCGCTACATCGGCTTGTCACTTTTGGCGGCATCATATGAACTAGAGGTTGTTTCCAGGTAGTAGCACCTGACAGCTCTAATGAAGATCAGAAGTCCAATCAACAGTGCCATAATATCCAATCATAGCCCAAAGAATCAATAAAATATTACATGCTTAAGTCTTTATCCGTTCACGCATACCATCGATTTTTTACAGTTTCCACAGATAACTAAAACAAACAGAAATAATGTAGCATAAAATTTACCTCTGGTGTAATAGTTTTCAGAAGTTCCATGTCTTCAGCATTTCGTCCTTGTATTGCACTTAGCTCTTCTAAATCTTTTGGTATCACCTGAAAAAACGTGACTTATTTAATAATGTTACATTATTGCTTAGGATAAATTTAAAGTAATAGATACAGCATCTATAGTATTGTATACAAACTACTGCTGCATCTGTTATTAATTCCAATCAGAGTCAAATTAAGGAAATTGGAACATTGACTGTGTATTCTCAATGCATAATACAAAATAATAAAAAATTTGCTTAGAAGAAGCAGAAGTAAGACAATGCCGAATATTTTGTCAGGGGGAATGTAGACACTGTGTGTGGGAACGCATTTACGCGCCTTCACATTCAATTACATAAAAATGTTTGTGATAATTTTTTGTAGCAGAAGTAAGACAATGCCGAATATTTTGTCACGGGGAATGTAGACATTGTGTAAAAGTATATCTAAAAGTGTACAGCGTTTTGTTTACACATAAATTATGTAATTGTTTGAGTGTGTCTATATGGAGTAAAAAAAGTGACTTTATCTTTAACGAGCCGTATTCTACGAGGGGTGTTCAATGTATTCTCGGTCTTCTTGGTATCGACATGAACAACTCCTTATATTCGTATCTAGATTAATTATTTCCTTAAATACACTATCTGAGGGTATAAATAAAACATATTAGACATTCCGAACCATTAGTTTATTAATTATCCTTCGTTAGCGAGAAGTAAAACGATTGACACGACAATGTAGAAGAAAATTAGGCACCGCGCTGTGATTAAATTCCTTACAAAACAAGGAAAAAGCCAATAAACCATTATGAAGAAATAATAGCTGTTTGTGAAGAGTGACCACCATCATTATCAATAGTTAAAAAGTGTTCAAGTGATTTCAAAAGAGAAAGAGTATCGCAATTCAGCTTCTATGGATGAAAATGTCAAAAAGTTGAAAAAATTGTATTTCAAGTTCCTCGAATGAAAATTAAAATGATAGCGGAGATGACAAACCTTTCTATCGGTACCATACTCACCATTCTTCACAACTGCCTCACTGACATTTGAAAGGCAAAGGTCAGTGCAAGGCGGCTCCCGCGAATGCTCACAGCGAAGAAACAAGTACGAGTCGAGTGTTATAGGGGCTTTTTGAGGCACTGCGGTGAAAGTCCTCCGCGTATGTTCGATAGAATTATTACTGGAGATGAAACATGAGTTTGTCGTTATGACGATGAAAGGAAACTATAGTCCATGCAATGCCACAAAATAGTTACAGACCCTCTAGTAAAAATTGAAGTCGCTCCATCTACTGGAAAAGTAATAGCCACAGTGTTTTAAAACTGAAAAGGACTTTTGCTAATTGAATATAAAAATATAAGTGAGATCTAATCCTAAGTTTTTACTTTACGCAATTCAATGGAAGTAATTAAAGAAAACAGATGGGGAAAATTGGCCACCGGTTTGTTGCTCTTCCACGATGACGTCCCGGTTTACACGGCGCGTTTTTCGAAGCCTGCTATTAGCGAGTAGCTTTGAAGAGAGCAACCACCCACCATACAATCCAGACTTGGCACTCGGTGATTGGTTTCCAAATTTAAGAAAAAAAATCACAGTGGGCAACGATTTAACGACGATGAGGAGCTGAAGATAAGCAACATATGAGCATTTTTAAGCCAAAGAGGAGTTTTTTTTAATAGGAAATTAATAACTTCATGTCAGGATGTAACAAATGAATTGACGTTATATTATATGACTATGTTAAAAAATAAAAATGTTTGTGCTTATTTTTGTGTATTTTCATGACAATACCGAGAATACATTGAATGCCTCTTGTATCATAATATACACAGAAAGAATTAATAAAAACTCTCGATTATTATTCTACAGACGAAAACAATTGTTTATAAAGAAATGAAAAAGAACACTTAAAATTAAATCTTACATCAAATTATCATGATCCTACACCAACTGTTTTAGTACAATTGTATTGAGTACAAAGAGAACCGTGCACCTGAACCTGCTGCTGGTGAGGGCTCTATAATGAGCTTCCTTGAAAAGCAAACATTTACTTACCTCGGCTGTGGGTAGTTTGAAGATTGAGACTCCCATGGTGCACTGTGACGTATGGGGATCGTAGGCATTGTGTGTTGTGAGGAGTACTGTTGCATTATGAGGAGAAGAACGTAGATGCCATATCTCTCCTATTTCATGCTTAAATACCTGTAGAATTTTTATATTATATACAGCTTATGTTAATGTAATAACAATAACAGTTGGAGACTAATTACATATTACATTATTATACATTTAAAGCTTTAAATCCTTTAAAGTAAACAACTTTTTTTTAATTATATAAACCAAAGTAAAATCAGCAGAAGTACTTTTATTGTACTGAGTAACATTCGTGTAAACTTAAGACATAATATGATCAATAATTTATTAATTAAAATGAATAGTACTTTAATTATGTGTCAATTGATTTAAACAATTATTTTGATATACTTTGGTGTGTAAAGCTCCCGTGTCCTCCTCCAGTTCCACCACATGTATCTGATTGGTTTGTGGCTTTAGACTTTGTGTACCAATCAGAAATCGTATAGCATCACTTTCTCCATACTGCGGTGATAGTGCACGGGTCTAAAACAAGCGTGACATACATTAATATAAGCATAAAAAACTTTGAAGTTTTCTAGTTTTAACAAATTACTAAGGGGGTGTAATAGATGGTGTGAAGTTTTTAATTCGTGAAAATTGTGTCTACTTACTTGATGTTCCAGTCCATATATTATAGAATTACCTTCATCCATTTTAATACTATGCTTTAAAACATGTTCTAATTATTGATATGATGTATAATTATTTTCAAAACAAATACAATAACAAAAATTATACTTAATTTCCTTGAATTTGTTTTGTCAATTGTCATTTGTTAGCAGTCAGCACTCAGCTGTGAGCTGACATTCAGATGTTAATGACAACTGACATTGATTTTTGACAGCTCTTTTTTTAAATAAAATTTAGGCATAGTTTCATATTTTTTGTATTATCTTGGGAAAGAAATAGAAAATTGAAGAACAAAAAAATTAAAACATCGTAACGGTGCGCTGGCGTGTAACATGGGAGCATTGTCGTAGCTAAATTCTCAGTGTGATTGATTGTGTATCGCTGAATTCCTGATTTGCTTGCTGAGATTGAAATTTAGCATTTCCAGTTCATCATCGAGTGGGTCTCTTGTTATCTTGTATTCGAGATTCGATATCCCTTGGCTTGAGATCCATCGCCGTATCTGCAGGAAGAGGGACATTTTCAGCGGACATTACTAGTTTCCTTCTGTGGTTTGGTATGTCTTGTGTCCGTGTGATCTCCGACTTCAAAAATGAAAAGATGAAAGATGTACAACAAACATGTAACGTAGAATAATTATTATCACACTGAAATAATTAGTCTTATAAGAGGGTCTTTATCTAAGGCAACTGTAATAAACTCTATTACCTTAAATAGCTCCTTACCTTAATAACTGATTTAGAAGCTCGTAAAAAATTATTAATTGAAGGTTTTACCACGCTTTTTGGGATCCTATTGTAAGAGAATTGAGAGTAAATAGTAAGCATAACCAATTTCCTTAAATGTTTCCCTAGATGAAGCATTAGAGGCTACCTTATAGGTTGCACTAATAGCTCGCTTCTGCGGCTCGCAAGTGTTGCTTGTGGCAGCTGAGTCTCCCCACAACAGCATGCCATAACACAAAGCTTTCACAAACTACTTTGACGTAGCCAAAGAATCTAATTATGCTGTATGTTCATCAGAAATTAGTCTATTTTTTCAAAATATAAATTCTTCTGAACTATTCGCAAATTTTGTGATATCTTTGTGGTGGCTTTATAGGGCCAACACCTGACTTTTTAAAGAGCCGTCGCCAGTACAGCCTCAGCTGGCAAATCCGAAAAAGCATGAATAGGCGCCTGTGTGGGTTAAAAGGTTTATCAACTATATTCTCCGGTCCCCTATCAGTGTCGCAAAGTCGCACCACGGGCACTAACTCGTGACCGATGCTGGCGTATCCTTGCAAAAAATGTTTTAATTTATTAATGAAACAAATGTGATATGGAAAAAAGCCCTGGGCGTAAATGTTGATAGTAAGCCGGAACCGCGCTGAGATAAGCGTGAGAACATCCTCGCGTAACTTACACATGTGACTCACTACCGCTGGTGTAGATTAAGATATCGCCTACAGCTAACACAATTAGTAAGAGTACCATTGCTGGATTATGGAGCTCCCCTCGTTAATGCAAGGCCAACTTGAACTGTCGCGCGTTAGAGGGGACGACGATTAGTAGGGAACCGGTCCCCTCAGCCAAGAAAATAAAAGCTAATGTAGCTAATCCTAAATAACTATCGGGATGCATACTTCCCATCTGCGGGAAAGGAGAGGGGTTTGTCCCCCCAATCTCATCTAAACCGTCGCCTATCGTGTCTTATAGTAACCGATGAACCTGCACTGACCGATGACACTTCCGTCAGCATAGAGCACTCGAAAAAAAAAAGATTATGGAGCTGGTAGTGGTAGTCCCTGATTTATCTAAGACGTTGGTCTGACGAGTGTTATGAATCCGCCAAATCGGGCCGGCGCATGCTGAATTCGCCTTGAAAATGCCAACTGTATCATTTGGTTTTACGTTGTTTGTGACTAGCCTATTTGGGATAGAGGAAATGATAATGCATTTACATAACAATCAACGTATAAAAATTAATACATGCGAATGTTAATGGCCGTTGATAGTAAAATGGTGACCTAATGGTACTGATTGAATTTCGCCACCTAAACTATAATTTTTCTATACAATATTTAAGTTAAATTTTATCATATATTTTTTTATTCAACAATAAATCAGAAGGAAAAAGCACTCCTTCATCCCCCCAATTTGGTAGGCATAAACCTCGTATTCGGCAGCGATATTTCAATATAATAAAAAAAAAATCATTCGTGTAAAACACAATTAAACCAAGAAAGAAACCAAGAAATATTTTTTTATTTGCTTGAATATGTGTACAAGTATAAATAATACCACGTAGTAAGTAGAGTATCCCAACATACTCCGCCATTTCAGCATGCAAATAGCATTTATATCTAAAACTAATTTTATAAATTTTGTTCTGTATGTCTCATTTGTATTATAGTTAGTAATGTTAAATTACAGATGACACATTTTAGTAAGAATATTTATGCCAATTATTTTTTTCGAGATATTTATTTTGGACTTTGGAATACCATTATTCCAAAGTCCAAAATTTCATCCAAAGCATTTGTTTACTTTAATATCAACTAATTACTTAGCTAGAGTAATATCACTTTTATGGCTCATTCTAAGTCTGGTATATAAAAATATGAGACACAAAGAACGGGTTCTAGACATTAGGATTCTCCGGCGGTGTATCTAAACTTTTCGCCAGAGGTATGCCCAGGAATATTAGAATGAGTAGAATTTTTAATGTGCCGTCAACGTAGCTGGGCACTTCACACGGCCTGCGGTAATGCGTCCTATGTTAGAGGAGGACTTCTTATAACAGTGGATGCAAAACCTATAAAGTTTTACGTCTTTTATCTAAACGCAGTGAATGCATTTACTGGTTTATGGTCTAGGTTAGGATATAATGATACCATCGATAGAGGTCGGTTAAGTTAGTGCTTTAATACTTCGTCACCCCGAGGTTTTACTCGCGTATTTGCGGTCCTGTTAGTCGCAGCGTCATGGTATACCGCCTTCTTAAAAATATTTCACTATTCAACATAAAAATAAATTTTCATTTCGGGCTAGTAGTTTCTGAGATGAGCGCGTTCAAGGCGTAGATTAGACGTCATGTAGTGTAAAAAGGAAACAAAAGCCGCCTGGTAGTTTGAGAAATTAGCAAACACAAAGAAGCACATTGCTTCACTTTTATTGTACAATTTTGAATAGTAAAGTACCTACGTCTACAATCTATACTAATAATATAAAGTTAAAGAATTTTTTTTTGTTATTGCTTCACACACATCGACGTAATAATTATGCAGATGTTTGCGGGCGTCGGTATGTAAAAGCTACTATATAAATATAGCTATCGCATACGCATCCGGTGTGATGCACCCTTGCACGGCTAATCTGATATTCGTGCCCACTGTGCAGCTGCAGGTCCGCATCTCAAATCTCGATCATGCGGAGCCGCAACTCAAAGGTGCCGCTTGTTCAGCTCTTTACGATGCACGCGTCGGCACCGATACGACACGACATGTTGTGCTGTTTCCGTATTGCGGATGAAGCGGGCCGGCACGACCGGGGAAGCACCCTTAACATGCCGGCTAGCAGACACTAACGGATCCTTGACGGCCGCGCCGAACGTCGGATGTGTGGCCTGTGGTGGGCGCGGGACCCGTTCCTGGAAGGTTAATACGGATATCTAAACAGGTACTAAGCAAGAAAAATTAGACAGTTTTGTCGCCATGAGCCATTTCAATGATCTCTAAATTTATACGGAATATTTATTTCTAGGATGGGTGATACCAATCGACTAATCATCATTAGCCCGACGACGTTCATTACTGGAACTTTTTTATTGCTCAGGGGGAAAACGAGCAGTTGGGCAACTTGTAAGTATGTGATCATCAAAGCCCCCTAGATATCCGCAACACCACGCAGATGCATTGCCGGCTTTTTATAGGTAAATAGGCTATTCCTTGAAGATCCCCATGTCGTACCGGTCCGGGGATGCGAAGGCGGTAGCTGATTCCATAATGAACTAATGCGTGGGAAAAATTGTTCTTGAAACGCACCGTAGAAGACTTCGGAACATCGAGATGGTGCAGGTGAAATTTTGAATTTTGATGCGAAGTCCAGTAATGAAATTCAGCTGCAGATATTAGTCCGAAAAATTCCGTCGTATATGGGGTAGAATATGCACAGTGAACTGTCATCTCTGCGCAAGGCAAGGGTATCAAGCTGATGAAAAGACCTTGGCTATCGATGATGAGAGTCGCTCTACGTTAAAAACGATCATATGGAATGAACTGCGGGGCTCTAGCCCAAAGGTGAGAGCAGTAATCCATGTGCGGGCCTGCACCGTGTAAAGTTGCAGCCATTGGGCTGGTGCGAAGTACTACTGCACCCACCGAGTACTCCTCCCGCTTCTGGGAGGCCAACCTCGTTATTAATTCCAAGTGACCGCGGAATTCCGATGCTAGCTGAGGCTATCAGGGAAGTGTTATGAAACCGTAGAGTGTAGTTTACAAAGTCCATGTTTTAGCGCCTTCTTGGGGTTTACCTTGTGTCTTCTTGGGGTTAAATTGGACTAGATTTGGTTGGCCCCATCCCGAGACCTTTGATAACAAAGTATCGACTTCAGACACAAGTTTGTTCCGGTTCTAGTTAAATTCTGTCATAGATTACGGACACGAGTCACTTGCAACCAGCGGCTCCCCTCCACATTAACGGAATCGCCAGCTTACAAACTAGAAGCAAATTATCTTTCTAAACAGAAGATTATTCTGTGACACTTTTTGTGAACTGACCAGAAAGCTGTTGATTGCTGGTCAAACCAAAAAGTGTCGGATTAAGCTAGCGTTTTATTAGCCAATTCTATTTAGGGACTTTGATTGATATTATTTTTTCACATAAATTTCTATGGACATTTATAGGCCACATTGACTTATAGGGACGGGTGCCGTAGGAATTGCTACACTAGTTATGTGGCTAATCAGTTGGGATATAGGCCCTGACGATTCGCGAGCGAACGTTTACCGTTAGTACAACGAGACATACATTAAATATCGTATTCGTTTCGTCGAATGGCAAGGTACCGCTAACTTGAAGCTTTTTACGACGTCTCTTGTTCGCTTCGGAATGTTACCGCTTATATTTGGAATTCGTATTTTATTTGCTTTACTTTTGTTTTCTTAAATGTCGCCAGACTGTTGCTATGAAAATCTTTTTAAATCTCGTTGCCCGCTTTCGAAGGTTGGATATTTCTCGCAAGTACATAAAATTTGATCACCTTTTATCCACCCTCATGATATTTTCCGCTGATAAATTAATTGATAATTATTCAATTAACTACTTAAATTCTGACATATGTCTGGTAGTATCCTTCTAAAGGCGGTGGTACTGGCTTAATATAGCACTGGTAAAAACCATTTTAGCTATACGGACCAGATATTCCAGTACATGACAAAGCCACTTGTCATTGGTAAACCCTTTATTTTGTGGATAACTTGTTTAAGCCCGCGTAGTTCACGTGGGTTTCCAAAGATTATAAAATTCCGATTATTATTATTCCCTTATCCTGTATACATACAAAGATACGTTATCCTCGATGTTATGAATATGAAGTTAATAGCGAAATTCGCGGTTCCAATCCTACTCTTGTTTTAAGAAGATCCGGGTAGCAAGCTCAGCGGGTCTTCTTAATCGAAGTGATGGTAAGAAATAAAGTGCATTGGGATGAATGTTTATCATGAATTAATGTTGATAAAGCCTAGTTCTAAAAATTTGTTACATACCGTCATGTAGAAGTGAAAATATTTATATATTTTAATAATTATCAATTTAGGTTTGATGACTCGACCGACTAATATTTAAACCATTACTACTTAAAATAGTCTGGTGTGAGCATTTTAGTCTCATGGTGTAACATAACTCTCTTAACTTTAAATATCCCTTGACACACATACGTTCTTTGATGACTTTTCTACTGTACCTGCCGAAAGTAATAATTAAGTTGGCAAACTTAAATATGCGAGTGTGGTACATGAAATAAACTGCAAATTTATGTTTGTAAGTATACACAGTAAATTGTCCCACATCTACTATCATATATAATGGAACACGATCCAACCTCGTGATCTGCGTCTGAACCCACATCGGTCCGGTTCGACCGGTCGTCGGTTCTATGATGGGGTCGAGCCCAAGTGATATTGGGGTTTCCACTTTTTAAGCAACCACACTTAATTTCGAATGATCTTTTTACAAATTATCGGGCCCAACGAGAGGGCGATGCTTTCCCGTCCAATGGGCCGTCATATATTCATACATCACAAACGAGACAACAACGATGTCACTTCGTGGTCGTGTCATATGAGTAAGAGGTATCCTCCCTAACGTGCGGGCCCAATTCGGCTGTAATGCTGCAATTACTTCACCTCCTGCAAGAGCTGACCTGACCGATGAATCAAAACTACTGACAAAATTGTGCACTTTTTATAGTATACGGTGGCAAGCGAGCAATGGGAGCCTGTTGACTTCTTCAGACGCTTCGATTTTTTTTTGAATGACAGTAATTATTATTAGAATCATTCCAGAGATATCTGTGCCAAATTTTCTAGAAATCCGTTCGACAGCTTTTGTGGGAAAATACACACAAACTGTGGCATGTTTAACATGCTTTGTAGGATTATTCCGCGTCGTCACGTTGGTTAAGTTTCTCTGTTTTGCAGAACCTTATTTAGGCACACTTTTGGTAAGCAGTGGACCACACGACCGAAGTAAACCTTCTTAGTTATACGAAACGCAACTGCTAATGACAGATAGAGAAAAAAAAAAAATGCGCGCACCTCCCTTTTGTCCCTGGGGTGTGTCACAGCGATTTGTGAATTATGTAGATCTCTTTTCTCTACTTCCGTTTCATTCTCTCATTTCGTATCCTCATTAATTTGAGATATAATCTCTCTACTTGCGTTGATCTCGTTTTCCCTCCTGTCCCTGTAGTTTGTCACAGTGATTTATGAATCATAAATCTCTATTTTTTCAACTCCCGTTTCACTCTCTTCCTAACTTCACAAATTTATATATCCCTCTCTACTTCCGTTGATCTCTCTCTCTCTCCTCCCAATAGAAACTCTCACCCACTAATCCCAAAGTCAGGCGTGCGTAAACAAGTTTCACTTTAAAAAACATTTTTCGAAGGTCCACAGTCCTCGACTAGTGATTAACGCCAGTGGTCTCTCAATTGTTAGAGTTACGAGACCATATCGGAATATGTACATTTGTCGATAACAGGATATGCTATAAACGGAACCAATAAATAAAGTTGTCGCATTATTAATAGAATCGCCACTCGCGTCTAAATATAGCTTGTCTTATCGTAGCTATAATTAGATTGCACTTTAACTGCTCGTCACAGAGTTGCTGGACTTACAGGAGTGACGTCATACACGTAATGACAAAATTAACGCGGCAAGAACAAATAAGGATAAATGTTAGAACGGGAATTTCCCGCCATTTCTTGTTATTTGAAAACATTTTACTCGCAATGGTTTCATAAACCATATTTGTCTTAGTAAAGTAAGAAATCAATGCTCTTAAATAACATTTAGTAGACTTCAGTTATCGGTTTGTACGCGAGTCGGTCTCGCCTATGAACGGTCCAAATCGATTTTGTTCGAACCATTTTTTTTTTGTTGCCAATGAAACATACAGTACACATAATCTCCAAAAAAACGTCTGTGACACATGGCCGGACAGGCTGACATGACGAAACAATAAGGGTTCCGCCTTTTTGCCATTTGGCTATAGAACCCTAAAATAGGAGTAAAATCATTTATGTCAATCATCACACGGCCGAGAAGCACCAGTGAATGCACACACACATTTGACTCACTAACTTCAAGCACGTGAACACGACGCTAAGTGACATTTACTAATCATTATTTTTAATTACCTACAATCGCGCAAGCTTCCGATACGATAACCCTTTCTTTAGATTTGAGTTAACTTATCAACCGAGGCATCGACCGGCCTGTCTCTCAGTAGCAATGATAAATCTGGTGAAGGAGGCTATGGAGAGCATCCCTTTTTTGTCGTCGCGGGGAAACACATTTACGCGCCTTCTGGCCCTGGGGCTTCTGGCACATTATAGTACCGAAATCCCACGAAAACTGCCGCGAGTGCCATCCGTGCCGCCTATGCCGTGGTGCCCCGGAACAACAAATCACCAGGTCACCTCAACGGCTAGTCAGCCCCTAATGGTCCGACGCCACCTCCACAGACGGGGTTGTCGCGCACCATAGGACAACTCCACCAGCTTTAGGACAGTGCAATGGGCTGGGGCTCCCATTCTCACCCCATACGCCGTGGGCAATAGCGCCGCCTACTTTTACTCTTTAGTCCCCTCTTCCTATAAGGTACAAAGAGCAGCCCCCTCCTTAGTTCAATTCACTTCACCCAAGGTAACTCGATTGGAATCGATGGATAGTGGGGGTGGAGGGCATACCTGGCATGGCCAGCCATTAAGTTAGTTAGTAATTTAAGAGCACCTTTGGCTGTACAGATTTTATGGGCTTAACGCACACAATACTCGATTCATGATTGATATAATACCTAAGTAAGGTTTGAAATGGAGTCGGATTCCCGCCATCGTTTTATTCCTATGCCAGAATGCACACGCAGGTTAATTAATGTACTCGTGCGTACGGATGTTTAAAAAATATCTTCGCAACAGTAGAGTGTTTCAAGTACCCTGTAGGTGGTCGTTGTGAAAAAAATAAGATTTTTCTTTTGCTCCCCAGAATTTTTGGGAGTAAACATTTTAAATTGGATGATTCTTTTTACCTGGTTACGGTGCAGCAACTGGGAGGGAGACCTTAGGGATTTTAGCTAACCAAACGAATAGAAAACTAACAAAGACTAGGAGGGAATTTTTGCGCTTCGATAAATTTATTTTGAGAGTAAAATCCTTCTTTTAAGTTCCAGCATTTATAAGTATCGTATCATCTCGTATCATATCATATATCATCATATATAATCCATAACATATGTAAAAAAAAAATATTTTGTTTCGAAATGAATATTACGTATATCTAAAAATTGTGAGTATTGTTAAACTTAAGTAAGAAGCTGGCCGCATACGTAGAAACATTGAAAGCAGCGTTCTTTTTTTCAAATTGAATCATTGTACACCGAAGACGAGTATAAAAACTGATAATTAATATGGTTGAATGCGATCTGTCCATGAGATCATTAGTATACCACGCCCGCTCGGACATCCAGTCTTTAATTACATCTCGCGGCCGATATTTAAATCGTCATTATTGATAACAGTGTCATTTTATCGGTCGCTACTTAAAAACTATTCTTGAGTATAACCCTAATTAGATGATAAGTGACTTTACTCAACACGTCAAGTTTAGTAGTGGCTGGAGCACAGTGGGAGGTGGGCGTTTCACCGGACATTTTTGTGTAGTGTATTAAAGGATTGTGTGAAATGAAGTGGCGAGTTTTAGGCTTTGTATTGTGTTTGGCGTCGCTAAGTGAACAGGCGGGTAAGCATATGTAATTTCTGTCTAAATTTGTGTAAAAATTACGTGTGTGTATATATGGCCAGTTCGTGTACCCTCAAACGAACCCTTAAAATGATGTTCATAATACATAATAGATCAAAACAGTGTGCCAGCGATAATATCTGTCACATTAGTAGCTTAATACGCCGTACTTTAACTGTTATTGGTTTTTATTAATGTTGATATTGATTTGATGTAGTCGTGGTATTTTAAACTTATTCCATTGGTATTTACAATGATTTAATAGACTTGGTCTTTGTTATACAAAAGATAATGTTTTATGATTTATTTATTATTTCATTCACAATTGTTTTGGTATTCTCTGGTCCTACTTGACATATGGTCCGGTAAAGGGTATATTAAAGTTTTTCGAATACTATCCCGACGTTTCAGAAGCTGTACAGCAACCATGGTCACGGTCCATTGTAATGAGTAACATTCGCGTAAACTTAAGACGTCAATAGTTGTTTTTTCTTTTCATAGTTTACGGGAGTAAACGAGAAATAGGAGCGTTGACCTCCTTTCCTCCGCCCCACAAATGGGCCACCGGCTACTAACATACTGCATGAAATGCGACAGCTCGCTGTCACTTTAAGGCGGAATCATGAAACGAACGAAATATTATTTGTTGCGCTCATTACAAACACATATTACAAACAAACATGCGAGCGGGAGATACCTTCTGGTCGTGCCAGCCCAATTCAGCTGCAATGCAGCATGTCACTAGGTCTTGTGCTAGTACCTATTTGCAGAACTAATTTTAGAGCTCTGTTTTACACTCCTCTAGTCGTGTTCGAAAATTCATTTTTGAAAGAAAAAATTCGATTAATTTATTTTCTCCTGTTAGGCAGGAAATAGTTATATAGGTAACCAATTACCTGTACAATCTATACCCATGTCATGTCATACAATAAAATATTACTGCTGAATCAGAACTTCAAATTCCTAATTCATTCGATTTAAAATTGGCTGGATTTCATATTGTATATGTCCTTGACTATATATATTTGCCTGTTGCCTTAACTACGTGGGAAACTATAGGACGGAATATCTGCGATCTGCAAATTGTAATTCAGTTTCCGGAATAAAATGGATATCTCCCGCGGATGAGTTAGAAAACATCCAGTAGTAATTTAGCTAATAGGTGTTAGTGGCACGCTATATCTTAAAGTCATATATTATAACACGAGTGTTTCTGTAACAGATCAGTTACGTAAAATATTTTCAAACAGACAGCCGGTGGCCCATTGGGAGAGGGGAAAGGAGGGCATCACATCGGCATAGTATACATGTGGGATTTTCATGGGCGTCGGTAGTCGTAAAAAGGCTTCGATTGCTCGTTTGCCCTCCTATTCTATAAATGAATTCATGTCATAAAAAAAATAATTCCTTAAAATATCTTCACTGGAGGCGTGATAAATGAAAAAGTATGCGAAGTAACCAGATAAACGTAACACGAATATAATAACTACACGAAAAAGGTCTGCCGAAACTGTCGTATCACCGTTGTCGAACAGTCCGTCATGGCGTTAATAAAAATCTGGTTGTCTGTAGGTCGGTTTGTGGACGGTATAATTTTACGTTATAACTATGACTCGTAAAGCAACTGCGACGTCATACTTTTTAGTTTACTAGCACTATTGTTTGCCCCTTATCACGTCAAGAATTATATAATAGACATGAAAGATTTATCATCCAAATTCAGATTAGAATGTAAAACAGAAGAATTAATTTTATGTTTGTGTTTTTGTTTTGTGTGACACCATATTTTTGTAGATCTCAGTGTGTGAGGTCCACAAAAACAAAATGTTATGATGAGATGAGAGAGGAACAAACGACACCCTGACGAATAGAGACGCTGGGTATATGTACTAGTACAAGTGAGGCAAGAGCAAATAATAGCCAGGGTCGTAGTTGGTGACAATCTGTCCAAACATGACTCTCCTCAGTGTTTACTTGCTGGGTTTTCGAAACGGCGATCGCCGGTGGTATTATTAATCGTTCGTGTGTGATCTCCTTTTGATTGAAAACTTTCTTTTGCTAACAATGTAGTATGGGTTATACATCAAACATACCTTGATCGTGTGTCAGGTTGTAACAAAAGTTTAACGGAATAAAGTGCACAGAGCACACACACGCAAAGAATCCGATAAAGTAAATAGTATCGTATCGATAAATTATTTTGTAATTAATTGCTATTTTGTTATATTTAGTTAGAGAAGAAATAATCTATTCTCATTTCTCCTATATTTACATTATAAGTATTTCTTATAAGTAATTCAGTATTTATATATTTTTTTACGAAAATTATTTCTAAAGCTTTTCCACTTTTACATTCACTTTGAACCCTTGGATCCCCTTGTCGTATTGGAAATGTCTTCTCGGGTAGTAGTAAGATGTATTATTACATTCTGATTCTCAGGAAGCTAACAAAAAGTGCCAAAAGTTTTTTTCCTGCACTAGAACTTATGCTGTGGAAGTGATGCTGATGCAAAAGTTGGATTAAGTCATGTAAGTTAATGCGGATTTGAGTAAATGCAATGCCACGACAATTTCATGTTGTTTTTTGTGAAGACATCCCATGATCATGAGATAATTTTAGAACAAGGATGCTAGACAACAGACTAGAACATAATTAGTCACGACCGACGCAATCGTTGTAGTACTGCCTACAGCCATGATCCATCACTCGTAAAGCCGCTGCACCAGTTACAACGCATTACAATACTACGGTGCCGGGTTTGTTTATGTCGAGACAAATCGATTTAAGGCACTTGGTATAAAAAAACATAAGTGGAATCTGTGAAATAACGATCGCGTAACACGAGCGTATCGCTTTACAGCGCTTATATATTTTAGTAATGTCGGAGTTGACATACCGTGTTTACCTTCACAATTTCATTAGCTCTTGGATCATTGTCGTAGTTTTCACTGTTTTCAATTTGCGTTATAATACTTTAATGAATTTATTTGCGGCGAGTAATTCAGCTAGCGTCACGGTTATCAGGGGTCAAGTGTCCCCCATTCATGCGCCTTATCGAGTGATGTCATAGTGCCACTCTATCGATGGCATATTATAATTTAGCAAACAAATGCAAGGCAATGAAGTGATGTCTGAACTTTTCTCGCATTGGCTAGTGTATTATCTATGCCTTGCATGTTGGAGCAGTGTTATTGTCCTAATTTGTTTAATACTCTCAGGTTGGCATTGAGTATTTTGCCATTGTAAAAAATGAATCAACCAAGCTTGGTTTGCTCGTCACACTCGCTACTACCGGTAGACATTACAAAATTCAGACTCACACACCAGGCAGAAGACTCAATCGAAATATGTCAACTCCATTTTATCTAAGCCATCCGAAGCATCCTGTGTAAGTAATTTTAATATAAAAGGATAACTTGAAGGAAGGATGGAAACCTTTTTTGTATTGTTCAAAGCTCGTGTATTCTAATTTTATTAATTTTTTTAGATTAGAATCGACTTCTTTATAACAAATAACAGGTAACGGCTTTGTAACTTGTACCTATGGGGCAAGAGTGAATAGATAATTAAGCAAGTTTTGATACATACATACGAAGTTCATTCCGAGTAAAAAAGCTTTTAACACTACAAGTAGGTACGGACTTCATAAATATGTATATTTTTTTATCTACATTTGAAAGAAATTGGATTAATTCTTCTCCACGCTTATTAACTTCTTCACTTTTGTTTTTGTAACAATTTTTTGTTTTTTTAAATTAAAATTGGCCATATTTCAAATCGAGCCTTTAAACCACTTTATTTTGAACGAGTCTTATTAAAAACGCAAAAAATGTGACAAACAATTGTACACACAAGCTACAATTTCTACAAATGTATGTTAATATGGAGCCGATTTTTAAGTTTTGGCCAAAATATGTGGTTCGGTTGCGAAATCATACTCGAGGTCGACTCTCGCGACCGGTATGCTTTTTTACCGGTATATTTTTTTAATAAATACAATTTCAACTTTCGAAAACTCGATCCATTGAAATGCTAATATTATTTGTTTCTCGAGATTTCAAATGCCAGGGGTTACGTTAGAGGGCATACAAGTAATTTAAAATTATTATTATTCGTTTTTATAGCATAAGGGGCAAACAAGTAATCGGAGAGTGTTTATGACACCACGTTTGTTATAATAACTTTTATTACTGCTGTACCAGTTACAACTACCGTCAAGAATATAATTAACCGTCTGATTGTTTTGGTGCCCATCCACACAGAGACCTTGCAGATGCACCCCCCTTTCTCCACAGATATTAAATGTGTCAGTATGATCGTTCTTTAAAAAATATACGTGTATTTGTTCGCAAGTTTTATTTTCAACATCCATCCAGTAGATTCTGAGAAAATTTATCACATAGAGGCAGACTTTGAGGACGTTTTATAAGCAGCGACCCGCCCCTGTTTCGCCCATGAATAACAACCAAATTATACAAACGAAACTAAAACCTTCCTCGGAAATTCCTCTATCCATAGGTAAGTAGTAGTAAGAAAATCCGTTTAGTAGATTTTGTGAAAATTGATGGCATACAGACAGTTTTTTCTATGTAAACAGGAGAAAAATATACTATCACAAAATAATAAATCGTACAAAGGCTTATATCTAGGCGCAGAGAAAATATTAATAGGTGCAAAAACGTAACGAGAAAATTTTGGATATGAAACAATGCAGTAACGTAATTGGCACACGTCATCAGAACCTTTCTCGGCAACACTTAACAAGTGTTCAAACAAAAACCTCGAAGAAATCTATACTAACATTATAATTTCGTTTGTTATTAGGCATATATTACCAGAGCATTACACTTCTTGACGGGGGACATGACGTATTCCATAATAAAACGATTTTATTTTTTAACGACCAACGAATTCGTCACGAGTCGGCTGTTATTGTTTGAAGCAGTTCCAGAAACCCGGTTCCAACATTTGCTCGAGCCTTGTCCACGTAAAAGATCTTTATTTTGTTGATAAGACTTACATATTTTTTGTAGGCGGTTAAAAACTAAAGCCAAAATTAATGATTTCACAACTTTGAATAATTTAGCTATTTTTTTTATTAGGTACAGGTACCAAGTTATTTACCTACGTCTTCACATTTTTACAACTGCCTTTGTGATTGTTTCTTATTTGTTTACAAGTTACAAGTGCAATTGCAAATATCATGTAAAATTGATTTTATCATTTGTATATTTCGTTTTATCTTCTTTTATAGTATAGGGGGATAAACCAGAATTAAGAGCCTGTCAACGACTACCGAGGCCCATGAACATTAATAAGGCGATGCGTTGCCCTCCATTTCACCCCCCCCCCTCCACCCATGGGTCAACGGCTACTTACGAACCGCACGAAACGCGACACCGTAGGTGTGACTTTACGCCAGCATCAATTGAGCGAGAGGTAATTCCCCGGTCGTGCCGGCAAAACTTTGTTGCATAGGAGGATGTACTTTCATGGATCATGCATGGCTAGTGCCATAAAATTCACAAATTTTTTTACAACAAAAATTTCTATTTCGCCGCACGAAACCCGAAAACATGGCTGTCAGTTTACGGCTTAAGTAACTTAAACGTATCGCCCGTCACCCTCGTTGTAAGAATTTCTATAGAGCTCTTTTTCCCTCTTTCCAGGAAACCATAGAAGTGTTGTGTGCTCCCTTTTTCCGTTAAATTTGTAACATTAAAGAACGCGTCCTTATTCACCTGTTAGCTCCGCCGTGCAAAAAATAACTTCAAAATGAGCTTTGTTTTTTATGATTTGTAATTTTAACTTCAAATATTGTTCGTTATTAGGCTGATGTTATTGCTGAAACATCAATCAGGAACCTTGGCGGCCCACCGGCGGATTTGACGTATCAGACCATCGCGCGGCCCACATCACCGTAAAATATAGAAATCGATGCTATTTTCGTGTTCCTAACTGCATGCCATACTTTATTATAGGCTAGTGTTTACGCGAAATCCACATGTTCGCTAATGTTTATAATAAAATAATTGTATAAACAGCCGCGACACACCGCAGTTCCTTTGAGTATAACACTCACTACTTGCGAGCACATAATATTTATTTATACGTCAAATTGTACTTTAAATGTTACTCCGAAACGGGTTTGGGTTTCTTGCCTTGGAGCATTGAACCAATATCTTCCTTCTATGATGTAAATGTGTTGAGACGGGCAAAAACTATCGAAAAGATTTTATAGCCTTATACGTGTGCACTAAAAATAAATTTCGATTTACTCCAGAAGATTGTGCCTAAGATTAATATTTAACATCCGAACAAATATAATTTGTCCATGCATAAAAAATCAGGTTAAAACTAAATTCTTCGATTTTTGATGACCTCATAATCTAAATATCGGGGATAATCTATGTGCAGTGAAATGTAAGTTTTCTCATTTCTACCGATTTGGAACGTACATTAGGTTTCTTTTTTAAATTAGATTAAATGCCTAATAGCAGCATCCCGCGGTTTCATCCGCGGAATTCCTTATATTACTCGTAACGTGGTATATAGCCTTCGTTGATACATGGGCTATCTAACAGTGAAATATGTTTCAAATCGAAACAGCAGTATGTGACAATAGCGCGCTCAACCAGCCAAACAAACCCTTCAGCGCTATAACATTAGTTTGTATTAGTCTGGAACGCAAGTGTCGGTCGGACAGATGTTTGTGTATTCACATACTACATTATATGCGCAAACCCTCATATTTCACTATCGTACTAGCGCATATTGATGTCTGTTAATTCGCGGATAAACATCCCAAGGGAATCACTAATTATTTTCGGGATATTAAGTAGCCTAAGTGTTAGTCCAGATCACATATCTACGCCAAATTTCATGCAAATAATTATATTATAATTAAACATCCATCTCCACTTTCGCATTTATATAAATATTGCTTATATTGTGATTTTTATAACAATAAAGCTCGTCGTCGTGCCAATTGCATTTTCCTCATTTCGATATTTGAATGGTAACCAAACCAGTTTGTTGACAATGCCAACGATATGTGTACGATTAATTTCCTATCATCATGATCATCGGGGCCATACATTCACTCGCCAGTCTCGGTACTAATATCATATCTAGACTGTGGCCCTGTCTATGGTGAATGCTACACGCTCACGGATCTGAAGTGCATAACATATACTATACAATGCATTGGTATCATCCTACAAAAAAAAAAAAAAATCGAAAGCGCCGCCGCATATTCCGACATTAAGTTTCCGTGCATTCTCATTTTTGAATCTACGAACTGTCGGCATATTAGCGGTCATGTGAATTAGGCGACATTTTAGTTGTTTTAGGAATGATGACAGCGTTGGTGTCTGTTCAAATGGTACCAATGATGGCCTATGCTATCAGCAACCCATTCGATTCATGTCAATGTACACACTCAATATCCAGTTTTTTTACTATATAATTAATAGGCTTGCGATTGACGACGTCCCCACCTGCTAGAAAATGAAGACATAGCCGAAGATGGATCCGTGATTTCAATAGTACTAGATCGTTGGTGTCAGGAGACACAGAAGCTGGAAGCCAATATTTGGATGGAACGAAAGTTATTGAACATGTACAGTAGCAGTACATGTCGGGTATCATGATATGGATTTAGGGATTTCTAAAAATCCAAAACCTTTGACATATAATACGTATTGAGCATCTCGTCCATTTTCAATATAGATCATGTAGGTATGTGTGAAAATCCTGGTTTCATTCTCCTGTATAGGCAATATAGGGCAGCTCCTAATAATTTAGAAGTGGAGACTCGCCAACTCTAGCTCTTAGCTTTATCATTGTAACGCTGTTTACGACGCAGGTTAGGGTAATTACTGCCAGAAATTGAATAAATGTTAAATGCGTTTACCCCCATGACTGTTGGCGTGACACACAAATTACAAAAAAAAAAAAATCACCAAAACCTAGTCTTTCTCCGCGGTTTATTCCCAAATATGACTTAATTCGACGTAATAAACGTAGGAATGAAAGAATTGTAAATCTGTGTACAAACGATGGCGGTTCCTTAGATGTATTTTCTGGTCTGTGATCGATCGAATCCTGTGAGAACACACAGTTTGCGTCGACGCATGAATCTATTCACGAGACAATATCAAAGCGGTAGGCGTTACGCTTCTCTCAAAATCATTAGTGAATTCTGATGTAGTCTCATAGTCCGCGACCAACAAATATTAGGATATTCCACAGCATAGTTCATTCACACAAAAAAGACGTGAATGCTGATTGCTCGAATCCTGGATCGTTGGCCATGTTAAAAAATAAATATGAATACAGCTCTCAAATTTTGCCGAACACGGAAAGCAATCATAAAATTTGGATGAAACGGCGAAGCTTATAAATTTATTTAACCAGATTTCGGTATCAAATGTGGTCCTGCGTGGAGGGCAATAGCCTTTCGCCTGCTATAACTGTTCACGAAGACAACACCAGGAACAGTAACGGCACTGTTGCTATCACACCGGTTTGATTGATAGATCAGATCAAATGTTGATGTCTTAAGTTTACGCGAATGTTAGTCATTACAATAAAACTTGTAAAGATCAAATCTGTTAAAGGGACTGAGTCAGGAATTTGGGGACGTTAATCTTGCGTGTCTTGAAGTCGTTTGTTCTACCGTAGGTCCTGCGTCCAACGTTTAGTCGTATCGGATCAAGCTAACGCAAAAAAAAAAAACAGATATGTACACTTTCTTTTCTATTTTGTTTTATTTCTCTTCTCTCGTCTGCGCTCAGATGTTGTAGATACTACCTATTTCCTCTGATTAGGACCTCTCTTTTTTATCAAAAAAGGAAAACGGAGAGGCTGAGCTCTCTGCTTATATAGCCGTCTCCTAATATATGCCAAGTACCAGAAGTTAATGGTATCCAGAGACTTGTCCATTTCAGTACAGAATGCGCGGACGGAAGTCTCGTTGAATCAAAACGCCTCATAGCCTTTAACTTTATAAATGTGGTCCAGTCCTGCAGTCGGTACACCACAACCTTGCGAACACGATGTAAGCTATCCTACGACATATCCGATACGACTAATCTTATTACGCACGCCTTATCGCTGTGCACTCTAACCCTGACTACGTAGAGATGAAGTCATCGTCTATAACTAGGGATGGACCTTGTCGTTCTTTTTCTTAAATTTGAAAGTACCTCAGACATTATGCCGGCTTGGAAAAACCAGGAAGGTGTTTGTCTTAATTTAACATAGTATCCATCCATGATTTTTTCGTTGTTTCTAAAATAGCATCAATGTGTCGGTTCATACAATATTGATGGGTTTTCCGGCAACATATCACATGTGTTCAATAGCTTAATATTGTTGGCATTTTGATTAATTTTTGACAAAAAATCATTAATTAATTTATAAAAAATCTTTAATATTATTTCATTATCGACACTTACTTTAAGACAAATTTTAGCAGGAAATATAGTAGGAAAGCTAGTTAGACGAAGACGGAATGACATGGAGTTAAAAGAAAAATTAAATGTCATATCTTACGCAGCACTAAAGAGCCTGGCGGAGAGAACAAGAGAATGGCAGGAGCTGCACAGACAAGAGCCTCGCTCTTAAATTAAGTGATAAAAAATGATAGACAATTTAATTTAATAATTGCTTTACTGAATTTCAATATTCAGTAAAAAAATGTTGAATTAAATGAAAAAGTAAGTCAGTACCGTTATAGCCATCGCCAGACTTCTGTATGAATATAAAAACACTATTCTTGGACCTCTTGAGGTCAGAGGTAGGTCAAAGCTACTCCTCGAGGCGACACTACGAGTACATTAATCAGTTTCAGTACCCGCTACATTTTTATACCAAAAAGCTTTAAACTATTTTTTATTTACACAGTTTGGTGGCAATGATCTCGAACCAGGTTAGTTTTTAAATGGTTTAACAATTTTTTTTCCCTGTCGCAAAAAAATCTGGAAAAGAAAAATACGTGTGATTTTGATATTATTTTGTTAAATTAATAATATACTGTCTAGCACAACGGTTTACGATTTTCTTCAAATCGGACCAATACTTCCTGGGATTAGCGCCTAGTAGACAAACAAACTCAGTATTATAATATTAGCACAGACGCTTCATCCCTAAGTTACATTTTCCCTTTGTCCGGTTACGATAACTCAATTCACGAGAACGTTATCGTTGACTAATTGCTTGCTGGTTGTTAGTTGTTTGTGCGTTGGGGGTTTTTGTGCCTGGTCCAGTGGACCACTTGTACACTAACCATCGGCTTTCCTTATACAATGACGTGCTAAACATCTAAGATATGTTCATTATAATTTCTAGCTGTTGTACTTTCACGCGAAGCTTCGATTTATCTTAAGCTTGGACGACGTACTGAAGAGACCTAAGCGTATGCTAAGCGCGTTTCACAAGATTTTACTCCTCATATTTTTTCCTACTACTAGGTAGTTGGTAACGACATATAAGTTTCGTATCTTTAATCTTTATTTTGTATTTCTCACCACAATATGCATAACATAGAGACATCATTGTTATTATGAAGTTAATTGGCATACTGCGAGAGACTGGTGCCCAAGCTAGGCTTTAGGGGCCTGTATGTTGGGTCACCGGGTCTCCGGTCGATATCGTTTGTGAACTTTAAAAAGGACTGACACACCATGATCAGATTTATCGGTAAATGTCAGGTGATTGTCGTCTTCGCAACCGACGAGAATTGTGTGACCCTAGCAAGACAAAACTATAAGGATCATACCGTTTTGCACTCGGCTCCCTCTCGCGACACCATTAAGGAACTGGCGTTGTTGTTATTTTTTACGAACTTTGCGAAATTAAAAAAAATCTACTAAATTAATGAATACGTACTTGAGAATCTAAGAATCTCATAACCGAGACTGAACAATCAACCTTGAACACATAATCAAGCGCTTGATCATAACATTGCACACACCAGCTAACAATTTTATTAATTGCCGACTAGACGGTGCGCAGCCGCTCATCCATTGAAGCCACAAATAGATATTTTTTAATTAATAACATAAACAGCCCAGGCACACGTTTTATGATCGCTACAAATAACTTTGATCTTAAAAGCTAGCTGTAGCCATCTTTTCTACCTGTTTAATATCCCATTCAAAATGTGTTTTGTGTTATTTCAGATTGTAATCTATATATGTGCGAAATGTTGGCCAATATCGTTCAGTAATATTTGCGGGATAGGATAATAAAGATACAGATTATGTAGTAGTGCCTTATGCGAATTTGAGAAGTTAGTTTTAGGATATACATAATTTACAATTTAATAATAGGCGAGACCAGGTAGTTTTAAATATACTAAGAATTAGGACACACAAATGTAACTCATATTCACCTCATCACTAAGGAACCTAAAAAGAACCTAAAAAAATATTTGTGTAATTGTGATTTATCTGTTAAACATCTATTGATTCCAGTGTCCTATGCTCAAAAGCGAAAGGTTAAAATTAGATTTGCCGAAATATTTGAAAGATTGCTCGAACAACTCTGAAACAACTTGTAAAATTCTAAAACGAATTAATTTATATAATTTCATATAAGTATTATATGAAGTGTTCGCTAATGACCCTAGTTATTTCAGCGACCTTAAATAAAAAAATAAAAAGCAGATACAAATTTTGGCATTTATAATATTAGTAGTTAAATGTAAGCAACTGTGTTTATGACAGGACTTACATGATTACTTTTTATTTTAAATAGCCATTGGTATGTTGATACCTACTGCATACGCCAAAACGGGCGACCCAACAACTCCCCTTCGAACGGACTACGAACTTCGTCTTCACAAACGTGGCGAGCCAGACAATGGTGTTAGCGAATGCATTCCCTGGTAGAACTTAGTAGCGCACGTGTGCACATTATTGCACAAATAAAGATCATGATAATTGTAATCCAAACATTTTTAATTCTTAAAATTTTCACATTTTTCTCAAAAAAGGTGTAAGTTACTCGAATCGATCCTGGCCTAATAGCAGGGTAATAAGCAGGCTTGGGGTTTGGTTTATTTTTGGACACTAGCAAATTGAAAGAGATTTAAATTTTCGTTCATTGCATACTATACGAAGAGAATATCCATTAGGGCTCGACCGTTCGACCGCTGTTGTATTGGGGACGCCTCGTGACTGCGCCGATCCTCAAATTGCCCCTTAACCTTCGCAATTATTGCAGTTCTATTATTAGCGGCAAACAATTGGTCCAATAATTACCCGACTACGACTTTGGCGGCAATAGAAAATTCCCTAAACGTTGGTACGCAAACCAATTGAGCAATTGATGGAAGAAGTATACTAAATGGTTTATTTTCTTTATTGTTTTTAGCATAAGGGCAAACCAGCAGTCGGTGCCTTTTGGTGACTGCCGAAGCCCCTGAACATTCGCATGATTGTTACGCAGATGCGTTGACCTCCTATCGCCCCGCCCGCCCCAATGGGCCACCGGCTACTCACAAACCACACGAAACGCGACGGTGACGCTGTGACTTTACGACGATCTATGTCAAATCTGTTCTGTCTAAGTCAAATCTAAATCTACTTCAAGTTTTTGGCCTTATGTTTATTGAAAGAAGACATTTCATCAGAACAGCCTTTACTTATTAAGATACATAATGTTTACTACCTTAATGCAATAATTTATTGAAGTAAGTATAAATGCATGTGTGAGGATTGAAATCACTCGAAAATTTCTGCACTGACGAGGCTCAGGTAAAACACACAGTTGACCGTGTTCTCATACAGTCCGCTTCGAGGATTATTACAGTTTATTCCACACGAAACGACGCTGAGTGGTATGTCGAGCGAGGGGTACGCTTCTGCTTACACGGATGTTTATGGGCGTTGGTAGTCATTAGAGAGCCCCACTGCTGGTTTCTCACCTATTACATAAAAGAGTTTTGTAAATAAGAGAAATAAGTGTCAATTATTGTTTTTCCACCAGTAATAAATAGCAATGGCTTGATGCAAGGGAGGAACTGTCTTCCTGGCTCGCAGTGGAAGAGCCGGTGTAATGACTGTACCTGCTCCGCCGAGGGGGAGTATTCGTGTGCCACACAACCATGCCCTGGCCAAGAAAAAGGTAAGATATTTTTAATTTGGAACTGAAAAGTGGGTGAGTCTGAGGGCTGGTAGAAGTGTTGTCACTTAAATTCTCCGTAATCAAGCATTTTCAAGAGAGTAAGCGGTTTGTGCGTAGCCGGTGGGGAGATGTTCTCCCACCAGCGGACCAAGGAGTGCAAAGCTTATACGTGACAACAATAATGTCGTCTATAGTTGTCAAAAACCTCCGATTTTATCCTGCAAGACAATATAAAAATACTTATTTTGTCAGAGTAAAGTCTAAACTAAAGTTTTATTAAGATCTATGACGTATAATGTTTCTGGCAAATAAATGAAATAAGTAAAAGGTTTAAGCCCTGGTGCTAGGTTCCATGTCCTCGGCGGGATTCGAACCCGTGAACTCTGGCGTAATACGCTAACTAACCGCCACTTTATCAACTGATCCCACGGGTCGTCAAATGTTTCTTGCGCTAAATGCTATTTTAGCGCAAGAACATGAATGTCAAAATCGAAGAATATATTTTGTTATTTGTTTAGATTGTATGCGTGATATAAAAGAAATATTGTGCCGATAATACGTACCTATCCATGGACCTGAGCAATAAACTTTGGCGCTGCAGAAATCTTGCAGAGTTTCAATTAAATAATTTTCCAAGTATTAATATGATCAAACTAACTCGCGAATGAACCGGATATCCACTAAAACGTCTCGGGTGAAGCACAAAGCATCTTAGCATCATGTGCCTAAATGTTACTTAACACCTACATGCTTCATTTCCATACGTTACGTACAGGCAACGCACAGCCGAATCTACTATAGGCTTGAAATTTGGTACCGAGGTTCCTTTCGTGATGCAATTGAGGATTAAGGAAGGATGTTTAGAAATTCAAACCCTTAGGGGGCATGAAATAGGCGGGCGAAGTTGGAATTTTACTAGTGAAGCCACATGGTGCTGTTAGTGGGATTATGTAAGTAAGGAAGAATAAAACTTTTCAATGTAACTTTCAGAAAAGGAATCGAAATGCGGGCCGGGCTCGGAGTGGAAAGATGACTGCAACACGTGCTGGTGCGTCGACGGCGAACCTCTCTGCACGCGCCTGGGCTGCTCGGGTATCATCGGTAACCTACGACTTCAATTCTAATTATTTTCACCCGAATATGGCAAAGCAATAAACTTATGATTACAAGTGAATGTGTCTCTACCCTCATAGCTTTTAAACTACTCATCTTAATTTGATTCAAGAGGTATCCTTAGAAACTTCACTGTTTATAGGGCGTGTGACGTTACATGAAATTGTAAATCGCCCCTCGGGGCAGTCATTTTTGCGGAAGTAATGAAAGGGTTTAATACTTTCTACATGCAATTTTTTTATATTTTTATTTTTTGCTCGCTGGCGCGCATGCAGACGACGATAAAAAATATAATTGCAAAAAAGACAAAATTACTGGAGAGACGGAAGGCTTATTTTGAAGCCGCTAAAAATAGTAATCAAAAAAAAATTAAAAATAAAAAACTTAAACACAGTTCAGTACGCCAATAAAACTGACGTATGTGGGTTTTAGTTCTTTTTATTATTATCATTATACAAAATCAAATAAATGAATGGTCCACTAAGATCGAACTACTCCGAAACGAGTTTTTTTGTGTGTGTTGAGAATAGCGAGTAAAGTATTTTTTAATTTTTGGTCTTTGATATTAACAAGGAATTAAACGCAGGACAAAATTTTCTGAGTTGAGTAAAACCTAGTTTTGTCGCCGGACCAGCACGTTCGGCAACAATTTTAGGCATTAAATATGTGAATCAAACTGAGAGTATTTTTCTAGCAACTTTGTAAACAATATATAAAACCTTTTTCTAATTAATTTAGTGAAAATGGAACTCCTTGCCAATGTTAATGAGTATGTATTTCATTCATTTGGCATTTGTTATAAGATTTAGCGGCAAACTGATAATGGTCTGTTGATACAGATTGTTGATACAGACGTGATCGTCAGCATGAATATGACGCGAGAAAATTGTTTTTTATGACTTTCGATGTAATTTATGCCCACAAAACATTATTTTCGACGATTGATTTTTCGGCCAAGCAATCGGTAGGTGAGTGCACAAAAGTTTTGTGCGCTAATGAAGGATTTTGTGACAAAACTCTATAATCATTTAGCGGTCATTAGGCTCTGTGAAAGTAATATGACCGAGGTCCGAAAAAATATGTTGGTCCAGGTCTTTACGTGACAGTTGTTTTGGAGGTGAAAAATAAAGTGGAGGAAATTGAAAAACAACCCCGCAATAGAGCTCCCTTCACCACGACCGCGCCTCGTCGCTCACCGTCTGGCGGATAAATGAACATTTGGTGAAGTCACACGTGAAATTACTGGGTCGACCCTGCGTTTTTTGTATTGTCCCTAAAAAAAAAGAAAAACTTCTGACAAAAAAAAGGAAGTTTTTTAAAAAAAACTAGCGTTGTAAAGTAGTCAACGTGTTTTTCTCAGTGGTACCATCAGAGACAGCGATGCTGGCGATGTTGAGGATGGACAGTATTTTGAAAATATATAATATATAATATAACTTGCTAATTCTGGCTATTTTGCTCAGATAACGATTTTCCAGGAACTTTCAGTTTGAGTCTCTCTGTCTAAGACTCATTGTCTATTCACAGTTCTGAGTATTTAGATATTAATACTCATATATGAATATTAAGCACTTTTTTAATTTTAGTAGGCCTTCATTTATCAAATATTTTTTGGTTTTCTGCGTGTAAAATAAAATAAATAGTATTTATTTATTTCTTAATAAAATTTTTATGTTATTTCAGATTGTTCCCTACAACATATATGTGCTTAATTTATGCCAAATCCGTTCAGTAACGTGGAAGATAAACAAACAAACATACATACAAACAAACTTTCACATTAACAATATTAGTAGAATTCGTTATTTTATAACTTGTTCTATACCGTCCCTATTCATTATGGGTAATATTTATTTATATAAATATATAGAGATATTGGAGCCTTTTGACGAGTACCGACGCCCATAGACATCCGCATTATTGTCATGCAGATGCGTTACCTTTCTTTCATCATCCCCTCCAATGGGTCACTGGCTACTCACAAAGAACACAAACGCGACAGCATAGGGGCACTTTACAGCAATGTCATGTGAGCGAGAGGTCACCTACCTGCTGGTACCTATCTGCTGGTACCGATCTGCTGCATGGCTGCAATGCAGCATGCCACTACATCTTACTGAAATCTGGTTACCTTTAACAATAATTGTATTTGATATCAGTTACAGATTTTAATCCGGATCGCACTGAAAAAGAGGAAGAAAAGAAATTATTTTTCGTAAGTATTTAAAATATTTCGTAAAAATATTACGTACCTACCTACACCATTGAAATAACTTGTCAATTTTTCACACCCAAGGATTGATAAAATAAAAGAGTATCGCATGTTTAGGATCTGTCGGCGAATCTACGACATACATACAATAAATATGTTTACAATGCTCCCGGTCAAAAGAAAGACACTTAGCAACTGATTTATTCTCATAGAGCTAAAAATTGACGCAAGTATTTAAGAATTGAAAACAATCAGATTATCTAAATGTGAACAAAAAATGTGAAGTTTGTAAAACTACCAAAAAGATTTTATCTCGGTTTACTTATCGTGGTAATAATATTTTAAATAACTAAATAAACCGCGATAAAATCTAGTTTTTAAGCTTGACCGGACTGGCAAAATGTTATGTTCAACGCACTTAATATTTGACTGTTCACTTGGCGACAAAAGAAGTTAGCACGTGCATCACAATTAACTTATTTAGCACTTAAACTTAACCACAACAACCAATCCACAGGTTATTTAATTAGAAAAGTAGTGTTTTACTGTGATTAGCTACACTGACATTTCTTGCTGTGTGTGAGTTAAACTTTATATTGCTACAGATCCATAGTCCGAATAATAACCAGCTCATTCCATTTGAGTTTCGATCATTGACAACGTAGAGGTTTGGCTCCTCCATCCTGGAGATTTCGGCTCGAAGAGATGACTTGGCAATCGAATTAGAATTTTTAATTGCAATCTTTCCTCGAGCAAATTTGACCTGAAATGCAATTATTTCTTTTTTTTATTGTATAGGGGGACAAACAAGCAATCGGAGCCCTTCAACGACTATCGACGCCCATGAACATCAGCGTAGTTATACCGATGCGTTGCCCTCCTTTTCACTTCCCCTTCCCCATTGGGCCACCGGCTACTCTCGAACCGCGCGAAACGCGACACCGTAGGTGTCACCTTAGGGGGTATGAAATGAGCGAGAGGTACTTCGCCGGACGTGCCGGCCCAATTGCGTTGCGTAGGAGGATCTAGTGTCATGCACCGTGCATGGCACTACTTCCTCCTATGCAGCATGGCACTACCTCTTACAAAACTTGTTGCGATTTAACACACGAACAACAAAGAACATTCTAGAATACACAAAAATATTATTGTAAACACACAAGGAAAGGGTTCACGTTACAAGTTAACAGTGAATATCACTGATGGATGGAAAATTCTTTTGTAAGAGGTAGTGTCGTGCTGCATTGCTGCGGAAATGGGCGGGCACAACCGGGAAGGTACATTTCACTCATATGATACCGCCGTAAAGTGACATCTTCCGTGTCGTGTTTCGTGCAGTTTGTAAGTAGCCTATCGGAGGCAATGAGTAAAATAGGACAACTTTTGAAAAAATCCGTTTGAAAAGTTTCACAATCTCAAAAATTGAAAAAGAACTTCCCTTTTTACAAGATGTCAATCATCATTATTGGCTCCTATCGGTCTACTGCTAGACACAGGCCTCTTGCAATGAACACCAACACGATCGATCTCCTGAAACTCGCATCCATCCCGGACCGGCTACTGCACGGAGATCGTCTTCCCAGCTGGTGAACTGTCGACCAACACTTCGTTTTCCTAAACGCGTCCTCCACTCCAGAACCTTACTGGCTCATCTGCCATCTGTTCTACTGAGTGTGTGACCAGCCCATCGCCGCTTCAGCGAGCATATTCGTCCCGTGATATCGGATAGTTTAGTTTTCTGCCTTACGACCTCGTTACGAATTCTGTCGGACAGAGAAACACCCAAACTCAAGATATTACTTACATGCATTTGATTAACAACTACGATATGTGTAACATACTAAACCAAATATGAAACATGTCATTGGTTTTGGGTGCACTTTACACTCATTTGTGATTACAATATTGGTGATGTGGTACTACGGCAGACTCAAAGTAAGTAAGATATTTAAATTTTATTAGATATATTGGTTCATAGCGTGGAGTGTATAACCATCCCACCTAGAGAAAATCAAAGAGACAGAGGAACGGGACGGCAATCCAAGGGACCTCTTGTATTTACATTTGCCGACTAAGATGGAATGCGAACAACATGATAAAGAAAATGAATATTCAGTTTTTGTAAATTGTCAAGCTGTTATTCTACATAGGCGCCGTTTGCATGAAAGCTTCTAGTGCGTCTGTTCATACGACGGACGTGTTAAATTATTCTCCTTTTACTCAACGCAAGTACAGCCAACATCCTCGTTCTTGCATCCAAACTGTGGCTTATCGTCCAGGCTTTACTTATTAAAAAAATGATATAGCCCCCACATATTCAGATGCATTTTATAAATTTGATATATTAAGTATATTTATCAATGATGAACAAGCAAAAAAAAATACAGGAACATAGCAATTTATATCGGCTATAGGACATTAAGAAACTGTGAATGAATTCAACTTACAGAGGTACCTTAACGTGAGCGATATATTTCAAGACGAGGTGGATGACCATAACGCGGTGAAACGCAACCCAGCAGAAATTATCTGCAAGCCGAGCGAATCTTTCAAAATCGAATGTAACTCTTGTGATTGTGCCGGCGACGGCCTCAGTTACTCTTGCACTGATACAGAGTGCATGGAAGATGTTATCAATACAGATGTAGAAGTGTTTATGGAGCCACAGGTAAGAATGAAACTTTTAAATAACCACATTTTAATCATAAGAATAGTGGCAGTGTACGCTGGTCTGGGTTTTTAATGATAATAATATCCTAGCCGAATATGGGTCACGGCTGCCATCTCTATAGACACTTGCCAACTGCGCATGACATATTATAATGCACAAGTGTGTGCGCTGGCACCAATGCACACCCTGTTTCCTCATTCTCCTGACCTGATGGGACGGCCCGGACATAACCGCAGAGAAATTAAGCGCAGGACCGACGGCCTTACGTGCTCTCCGAGGCACAGCCTGTAACACCGCCAACTTCCTGCCAGAAATTTAAAAAATCCTTGTAACACTTGGGCCCAACCCGGGATTCGAGCCCAGGACCTCACAAACGTGGCTGAACATGCTTACCACTAGACCGAGCATTTTTAACAAATTAATAGTATAGAAGCATTGATTTATAAGACTATTAAATATTTATAAATAACATTGAATACTTGCATAGGAAAACTTAAAAAATGCTTATTATTACTTCATTACTTCAATCACAACAACTATTGCGAGACGCAAATAAAGTATGTTGATTTCACGTAATCAAAACAGTGTAAAACATTTTACATTTATATTTTTATTACGTATTGTATAACAGTTATCTGTTAAAAAAATTGTTCCTGTAACACTTATAACATTTTTTTTGAGCTCTTTTAAGCGTGTTTCCACAGTTTTTGCGGTTCCTTTGCCTAAAGGGAAATGGATGACGAGGGCGGTAAAGCGTATTTTAATGCCCAACTAAACCTTATTGGATGTAACGGCTATTATTCCTTACTATTTATAAACACATATATTTGAAAACAGATTCAAATTGTTACACTTTGAACACACAATTGAAGTGCCTGTACGTATAATAGTGTAAGAGGGGTAAGAGTAAGAGATGCGTGACGATATTTCGTTACTCCCAGTCTAAGTAAGTTAGCATTAAGTGTATAATACAAAGCTGATGAATTGATCAATTTAAGGAAGATATCGATCACGTAGAACACACGGTGTGCAGAGCGCGTACCACCTTCTACATCACCTGCAACCTCTGCCGCTGTAGCAGCGACGGGGCAGACTACACCTGCACCAACAAGCTCTGCCCCTTGCCCAAGGATGTGGAGTTGTTTCACGAGCTGAAGGTGAGTTTAAACCTAAAAACTTTGACGAAATTTCGCGTAAATATAAAAAAAAATCAAAGCAAACTTTGTCGCGAAAAAACACTGTTGCTTTTTTTTACAGCTTCGTGTTACGTCTTATATCTAACTTATTATATTTGTTTCAGGAATCCAAGCCGATAATGCCTTAGCAAATTCACTTATAAGCACAATTTTTTCAACGAATTTAATTCTATTCTAACTTTTTATTCCTAGCCTTCTGGTTCAAACCACAATGATGGCAAATTAATTCCTTTCTACTTTATATAATGTTATGAATAGAATGTATCATTAAAAGTTTTTGAGTAAACATCTGTATTTTTATGTCCTATTAATTAATTAAATTGTTACGGGATATTCATTAAGTACGGTTTTTATACGGTAAATACGGTAAATTGTACGGATAAACTTTGACGGTAAGTTAGTCATTTTATAAGCTTAGATAATAGCAATTCGACCGTGTAAACTCATCTTGTGTAGTGTAGATACTTGTCCAATCACCTGTGGAAACGTTGACGAATGTTGGACACAAATGTGGCTGCTTGGGCGGGCTACGGCCACTTATCAACTCACTAGTAGGCTGGACAATGCATCACAGTATGGTTCTGTATAAAGTGAGTGTACAGGTTGATGAAGAGTATAATAGGATAAAGGATAATTACAATATCTAATATATAACGCAACAATTTATTTAGGTTAGCGGCGTTTATTCCAACCCAAGTGCACACCTTACATACTTTATGACCCCTCGCAGGCGACTCAATTTTGGGGGATGGGAGCGAATTATTTTTTTCGCATCAACCACACACTGCTCTCTTCCATTATACTCGAGTCTCTTCGCACCGCTGGCCACCTGTCTGCACAACACTTAATTATTTTAATGCAACTAGACTCTGTTTTATGCTTGACCTTGACGTATTGTTAAACAATATAAATCCGATGAATGATATAAATTTATGAGTGTACAGCAAACGTCTACCAAAAAGGATAGCGGAACTAGTTTCGACGAGGTACTATAAAACCCTCAACCCTATTCCGTCGTTTGTGTATTTTAATTTTTTATTACCTTTACAGCCATCAAGATTCGGCCCAGTGGACACCAATGACACTAAACCAATCGTGTGCCCGGCGAACAAAATGTTCGTGAAGGACTGTAACACGTGTCTGTGCGACAAGGACGGAACGAGCTATGTCTGTACACGAAAAGTTTGCCTGGACAACGACGCTGAGTTAGAGGTGAGGGAAGAGTTTCAATTTACCCGTGTAATGATCGTCAAAAGTGCAATCCACTATTAATTAGATTAAAAAACAAAACAAAAAAAGACAACAGCTATTATTACTCGGAAATCATTCAATCAAACACTTAAGTTTTTATGCTCACAAACGTGACACGAAAATTAAATTAAGATTGTAAAAACTGTGAAATATATCCTACTGAATAAGGAATAAGCATAACATGATATGGCTCCATTGTTCTCATTTTGTGCCAACACTGATCCCGCTCCTGATAACGGAGGTGGTGGTTATTCAACGTCAGTGGTTATTCATAGTCCCAAAGTAATCTACTGAATGCTGTGGTTTAACTAAGCAAAAGAATAAAAAACAGTTCTTATATCATCAATAGTTATAATTCCAATCAAGTGTTAGAACACACAAATAAACCTAAGGTTATTTATATTTCTTTTTTCAAATGTAAAACAATATAAAAAATTTACTTCTTTGTTACTTCTACTCCATTTTAATTAAAGTAAGTTAAAAAGTGCCTATTTATTATTATATTTAATATTGAGAGCACAATTTCAAATTTACCTCTAAGACGCCGATTGCGAAACCATCTTCTTCTTCCTAGCCTTATCCCGTTTCTATGTCAGATGATGTCGCGGTCAACTACCTGATCTAGGAGATTTGACGAGGGCGCCAGTTTTTACACAGAGCGACTGTCATCAGACCTGACTCAGAAGGGAAACGGAGCCCAATCCTAGATTAGGTCGAATTTAATAGCCGATTGCGAAACTATACTTTTTATAATCTAAGGACTCGGCTAGAGAATCTTTAAAATTAATTTTTAATTTTACACCTGGAAAACATTTCAGAAGAAACAAGAAAGCGCCCTGAAGTGCAAGCCGAAGGAAACATTCATGTTGGACTGCAACACGTGTCGCTGCAACGACGACGGCACTGCGTACGCGTGCACGCGCCGTGCGTGCTTGAACGAACAAAAGGTTACTTTTTTTTTATAAGATTAAAGGACAAGTGAGACTTTTGTTAACTATCGATGCCCATAGACATACACATAATCGTAATGCAGATTCGTTGCCCTCTTTTCTCCGCCCTCCAGTGGACCAATCACTAAACCTATCTAAGCTAATAATATAAAGCTAACGAGTTTGTTTGTTTCTTTTAACAATCCTGACCGCAAATCTCAGGATCTGATCCCACATTCAGAGTCACGTTTCGTGCGGTTTGTTAGTAGCCGGTGACCTATTGGGGAGAGGGAGAAGGAGGGCAACGCATCGGCATAATAATTATGTGGATGTTCGTGGGCGTCGGTAGTCGTAAAAATTCTCCGATTGCTCGTTTGCATGGGGCATTCTATAAAAAAAATATACTTGCCCGAATTCAAAAATATTTTTTGGTTTAAATAGTCCATCTATCGAAGACGGCGATATGCCATAACGGTACGACCAATAGGACCGGAGTTACGCAGATGAAGACGCGGGGTGATGCTAGTTACCTGTAAGCTTTCAGGAAGAACACATGGGCCTAAGTTGTACCATGGAGATGACCAGCCCGGGATATTTCTGACTTTGAATTAGCTAAGGTGTCTCTGATAATCCTACATCCGGAGAGTTTAAACGAAACGTCCCTGGCCACAATCCATCAGCACACGTTCCACGACTTCAATTTTATTACACCTTTCTCTACCACGAGGGTCCTGGATATGGTCCGAGTGTGATGGATATTGCCAAGAATAACTACTCCGTCAAACTGGTGTGGCAATTCCAATAGCAACGCCGTCGGCACTAACCCTTCCGAAAAAAGCAAATGACGAAGTATTAATACTTGTTTAACATAGTTCCTACCTAAATTTCATGAACTTAGATAATATATTTTATTATTGTGTTGTTTCAGACTACAGCAGAACACGCGAGGAAAGTTCGAGCGGCGCAACAGGTATCAAATTTAACACAAATACTGCCACATGTACGAGACTAAAGAAAATCCAACTAAGCAATGAACATAAAAATCAGAGACAGTCGCTAGGACTGCCAACAGAAGTGAACTTAAAACTCCATTTGTACCCAATGTTATCCGTTGTACGACGCGCGTCACACGCGAACGCGTGGCGATGACGCGAGCCGAAATGTGCTCTATGCGCCTACAACTTTAGTTATCACTTCAATAACAAATTGGTTTTAATAATTGTCATTGACATCGAAAAGGATATCCAAATTAAGAAAAGAATTATGAATCATATTAATTAGGAATTATTTAAAATAAGAAGCATAATCGCCAAAATCCAAAAGAAAAGTTACCATATTTTTGTGAAGCAAATTTTAAGTTTATGGAATTATAATCTACTAAATTTATATAAAGCTTTTTCGATTATCGCCGTCATAAAGCGGCCGTAATATGGTGATGAATGGCGTCACTAGAATTGCGATATAAAAGAAGTTTATGATGTGATAATGAAGGACATTCCTCCTTATTTCTAGAGAGCGGAAATTGACAACGTTTTAACACCTTTTTTGTATACATGTACAAGGTTCTAGACTTAGTAGGACCGCTATCATAGGAGCAAGCTTCACTACTTTTAAACACTATTAGAAAATGGGCACGGTTGTGCATTTACTAGCTCTTACCATGATATAACGCGTGCGGTGTTCCCAGTAGGAGACGCCGAAGAACTGCCAGCCCGGGCAGGAGTTCCGTATGGACTGCAACAAGTGCCTCTGCGACAACGAGGGGCAGAACTACTCCTGCACGCGCATCGACTGCACCGCTGTCACTAAAAAGAAGAAAAGAGGTCTATATAATAATTATATCATATTTCAGTACTATTAAAATTGTATATTAATATTTCAGTACTATTAAAGTCCTGTCGTCGAGCACAAAGAATTTGTCATCACCTGTCCTTCCCGCATCCGCGTTAATATAATGCGTCTCACTCGCACTGATTCAATGACCACCATCTTTCAACATCAATTAAATAATAGAGTTTTGTGTTATTTATGCTTCACGAAGATTATTTTTTCTGAGCGATCGGACTTACGTCTGAACTTCATAATTTAATTTTTAAATCGTCGTAACTGCTTAATTTATTATCCCATTTAAATATAAGAAAACCTAAATGTTAAATGAGACTCGCCAACATAAGTCTGTTACAACAATGTTTGCCATTAGCATGCACAAACGTATAGTCGATCAGACACGAACACACCTATGTATCTTTCAGAGATCTCGAGTCACATGAAGGCGGAGTGTGTGCCGGGCAGCGAGTTCAAGCAGCGCTGCAACACGTGTCGCTGCACAGCGGACGGCGCGCACGCCACCTGCACCGCCAAGCGCTGCAAGGACGACGGCGTGGCCGAGACCGGTGAGTTAACATTACTCGGCGTAGGGGATACGGGCGGAAATGCTACTTTAGCTACTTAGAAAATCGCTACGGTGATTATCCTTTAATCACCGTAGCGATGAAGTAGTCGGAAATGGAGGTGATATTTCAGCCAGTTGCCACGCAATGCAGTGTCTTTTAGCGTGCAGTTTAGTTAATGCAGTGGAATTGACATGGATTTATTGGAATACTGATCCCATAGACCGCCATTGGAATCATTTCAATAGCCCTCAACGTTACTGTTTTTCCAAAACAAGTAAAGTGTCGCCTAATTCTTATGACCGCTAAGTGACAGTTCATAGTTTTCAAATATCTCTCGATGCCCGAAAGTTTGAAGTGTGCGTGAGTTACGTTATTCAACTGTGACGCACGTAATATGCTTTTACAGTTGCTGGAAGTCCTAATCAAAAAAAAAAAATTTAAATGTAATGCATACAATTTGCACTAGGTGCTGCAAACAATCACTAAGTGTCCACACATAATGTGCATATTCCGTCTATACATTTTCTAGTTATTTGAACGTCCATGTATGATATGATATACATGTATGATAACCAATCTTTATTTTTATTTACTCGATTGCTCCATCGTTTTGTGTACGATTCAATAATTTCGTACATGCATCAGTGGCAGCTGCAGAAGGTATTAAGGTGCAAAAAAATCATCTATGTCCCCCTAAGACAAGTCCTAAACTCCCTTGATAATAGCTCCCTAGGCTGTAGAATCATTCCAACCGTCCTCCCTCCTTCTCCTAAAAAAGTCCACCCCAACCAAATATGCACATCCTTTTTTTTGTTTACTCGGGGGAACGATTTTACGCCACTACACTGGCTCTGTGTGGAGTCCAGTGGTGTGTGGGGCTCGCGGCACATTATAGTGCCGTATACCCGCAAAAACCACCGCGAGTGCCATCAGCCCCACCGACTTTGGGACAGTGCAATGGGGTGAGGCTCCCATCCTCGCCCCTTGTCCAAACCGCCTCGCTTTTGCGCACGGGCTCCTGTTGCTCTGCTTATAAGAGGGGTACCGAGAACGCTTCATCCTCCTGATTTTTTGCCCCTTTTATTATAAGAGGGGTGTAAAGATCCCCCTAAATATGCACACCTGATCATCATCAGGTGTGCATACAATTTATTTTTTACTTTACCCTTACTATCGGCTTCGATTTATCATCATAAATCGAAGCCGATAGTAAGGGCAAAGTAAAAAATAAATTGTTTGTGGAAAAAGTATATAAATTTATTTATTTATTCAAGTGTTATGTCTAATGATACTCTGTATTGTTGATCAGATTCAGCGGCCACTTTCCGCTGCAATCCCGGCGAGCAGTTCAAGCGCGGCTGCAACGACTGCATGTGCTCCGCCGACGGCAAGGACGTCTTCTGCACGCTGCGTCTGTGCGAGCAGGACATCAATATATAGATGTGAACCGTCGCTATAGCCGTCTCGTATGTGTGCGTGGTGCTACACACACGACACCAAGTACGAGCTCACACACATACATGTAACTGAAAGCGCCTTTATTGCAACTATAAGACTATACACAACTTAATTTGCGGGATACGAGATGTCGCTGTAAGTGGCATACATGCAACGGTACATAATTACGAGTTCATACACACGCCCACGAAACTTACAGTAACACACGAGTTCACAGGACAAACATGCACTAGGGATGAGGTCACACACACACATGTAACATCCAAAACCTCACGCGTACGAGCAGCTCGCAGCTACGTACGAGCTCATACACATGTACTTGCCACTGCGTAGTTACGAGCTCACACATAGCGCCGCGCGCACAAATGAACTGCTACCTGTATCTGCAAATTTCAATAAATTTCAATACACATGGCAATATTTGACTTATATCACACCTTTTTACAAATTTGTAGACGTACTTCCAGCGGAGGATACGTTGTTGAGATAGAGAGATGCGAGGCGTTTCTGTAGGTATATTTTATTTTTAGTGGTTTGTAATCGTTAAGTCTCAGTGAACTGTGTTAGTTGGTTTGGAAAGGTTATGTGGTTTATTCTGCTTACGTTAGTCCCTTTCTAGAGGTAACATTGCTACTTGAATGCGAAATATATTAGTAATTAGTCACCATCCTAGTTTTGTCGTTAACATTTAATTTTCAGTAGGTATTTGTAACGCAATATATTTACAATTTATTTTTACATTATATGTTTATACAATTATTACAAAGCTTGACATCTTTATTGCAAATCTTCGCCAGCTGTTAATATTTGTTCTTACACATCTGTAGAAAATCACATGACCTGCTTACATCGGGAGTGCTTTACAGACCTTGGATTTTGAAGTATTGTCAATCGTTCGCTTAATTTGAACGCTATTTAAGTCTAAGGCAGCGAATGTTACATATAAGTAGATTTCTCGTGGTTTCTCGTATTAATAAAGTAGTTTTTGTATGTATTGTATGAAGTTAGGGTCTCATATCCTCATATTAACCCTTTGAAATAATTAATTCTGTAGTTGCAACTTATTAAATATAATATTTATGTTACAAAAGCTTGTCTCTAACTATATGAATTATAATAACTAGAAATTTCGATTATAATTTGAAAATAAAAGTTATACGTATAAATAGTATGTCTAATTTAATTTTCATGTATCCGCTTACAAATGAAAATGCCTGTAATAAATACAGAATAAAACAGGGGCCCCCTAGTAATAAATACTGAAAAGAAAAATTTGGATATATCAAATTCAAGTAAACTCATTGCACCTTGGTGCATAAATTATGGAATTCGTTTTTTTTTTAATGTAAATGATATCAATAAAGGTAACGTAGTAAGAAGTACCGCCGGAGACACCAGCTGTGCACTTAGTTATAGCAAACAGGCAACTGCCCGTAATAATGGCCAAGAAAAACGACAACATGGCGGATCTCAATTGGCTTGTAGAAGCAATCCATTCTGATTTTAGAGCTTAATCGATGTGAAAATATTGTCAAGTCAAAACTCAGAATTAAGTGGTGTGTCTAACCTACCTATTATGTGTCACCACGCAAGATGGATTCAGACATAACTTTTCTGTGTATTTTAGAAAGAAGAGTGCGATAATAGAGTTAAGTTTGGCTTCATACATATTTGCTACGTATATGATATTGCTATCAACTTAGCGCATTTTAACTTTTTTAATAAAAATATATTTAAGAACAATCTAGTTTTTTAAATTTATCTTATCTTAAATTATCATAAGTAAATTTAATATGGAATTCCTAAATTTTAAAAGAAAGTTTGTCAAAAAACATAAAAATAAGGCCAGGTTCTTGAACCTGGCCTTATTTTATTGTTTCGTCTGTCTGTCTGACGTCAATCGACCATTACTATCTATGCGACTTCGCAATTTCAGAGGAAGTTCATTGATTCCGTTAGTGAAAAAGTTTTGGGAACGAGAACCAACAAATTATTTGAAGGCTATTAGGACCGCGTAATCGGAGCTGTATTTGTATTCCCTAGTAAGAAATTGTCAAAATGTTGAAAAAATGGTAATCTGTTGGTCCGAAGAGTAGGTTCGGTGGGTGTCGTACATGTTCCAACCATAGTAATTTAACTATCATGTCTGTGAATGTGAAGCAGTAGTGGGCGGGAGCAATTGACCAGTCTTGGTTGTTTCACGGTTAGAAATCAGTTGGAGATCGTTATGGATTAGCTAGTTAACAGTTGACAGTTCACTTCTCCACATATCGTCTGGCCAGAACTTAGACGCTGTAGTGTGACTGGTGCCATATTGCTGGCATCACTAGACCACCAAACGCTCACCAGTACCTTTCTTTGATCCAACTTTCAGATAGAACAGAATTCGACTCGGTTCATTTGTACCATTGAAACGAGTGTTTCCGCACAGGATCCACTGTTCAGCACAAGTAATGACAGGATTCAAAATTCCCTAATTGTGACGACTGAGTACTCATGAATGTTATGCAGCACTCGATGTGTTTGTTGGTGTGATTGGCTTATCGATTAAGAACCGACTTCTCGAGATTTTTCATTTTTATATTTAATTTTGTATGAATTCAAACTGTTTCAAATTGTTTTATCTTGTGTAGAAGTGGTTTTATTGTAATGTTTCCTCACTCTCACCGAAGCCCGCTGCTCACATTATTGAATAAGTTCGAACATGGCCACAACGCTGCAGATATTCGTATATTATCTGATATATTAAGATGTCCATCTTGTAAACAGAAAGAAGTCGAAGAAAAATTAAATGACGGAAAAACAAATAAATTATGAAATTCGAAACAGAAATTACCCTTAAATTTCAAATTTATTTTTATTTAGAATTTTGAAATTCCAAAACTAAACTAGAACCTACAAGATATATGTTCGCAGTGTCAAATCTCAGGTACTACTGTATTTGGTTTTAGTGAATTTTCTATGTGGCAGTTGTTTAGATAATCAAGCGTTATTGTAAGATTCAAGACAAAGCTTCTTAAACGGTTGATTGCAAGGCGAGTGCCAGGTCATCTGCGTACAGGAAACGGGATATGTGGAATGTTTGGGCTGGGTAGTTTGTAGTTAGTATAGATGTTGAATAATGTGGGAACTAGTGATCTTCCTTGAGGAAGACCGTTTCTTTGTACCTGAGAAATCTAGACTTATAATAAAGAACTTAATAAAACGCATCCGCCATGGATAGAGATCTATTCTGGACAAAGTCATTTTTATCCTACCTTCATTATCCTAAACCAACTATAAGAGGTACCTACATTACAGTACCGTCTAACGAATCCTGTCCGTAGGCAAGTGAACCTGGAAGCTTCGATTGTAGATATTGTAGTAAGCAATTCTTGAAGGAAACTGACAAATTTATGGTCACCAGATAACTGGTACCATAAGGTCTCTTCCTTCCACAGACGCAGCTTCAAATTTACTGTATCGTAAGCAGCAGACAAGTCAAGAAACTACAGCCAGTTCTGCATTTTCCCCATCCTCAATGTGATGTGTAGCTAGATAACATTTTACGCAGTAACTTTCAGTTGGTCTAAAACATGCTTGCTCCAGCATCGGGTTAATGTAGAATATAGTATATCGTGAGGCGGACTACCTAAACTTGTATAGTTATGACACATGAGTGAAGTGGGCCTGTTGGGGATTTCTTGGCTTTAGTATTGCCATAGCAGTACTAAAGCATGACCTTCGATTTTCTCTAGACACGGGGTATAGAAACTTTCTCAAGACAATCACTAAACATTAGGAGTAACCTAGATACATCAACAGGGCCCAGGTCTTTTATTTGTTCAGCGGAAATGATGTCATGGTCATCGTAATGTTTCAGCGACAGAATTAATTTGTCCGGCAACCTCCAGGAATACACTTGCCTACTTTTGATACAAGATCCCAATCGGACGAAATCTTTCCAGGTTGGTGGTACAATCTAGACAGCTATGGGTCGAACACTTGGGTGATTTTATGCTATGTGAGGAACGAATACTTTGTTACCGTGCCTCGAGTGGTAAGTCTCGGAAACAAGTGTGAGTCCTGCTATGTGCGGCCGCTCCTGGATTTCGGGACGGTGGCTCCAGCTCGCAGAGAATGTCGCAACGAGAATAGCGATGTAGTTCAGGCTTGTCTGCTGTGAACCCTCGAAGTTGACCAACACTACACAAAGAGCCAGAGTATGCGTTGGAATATCGGGTGGACGAGCAGGTATTGCCATAGTGGTGAAAGGATAGGTGGAGGACAGATTGGGCACTTTATGACTACTGCCAGGGTACGAAGGAACTAGGGGGCCCTAATGCTACGTCACTCGGAGAGGATCCCTTCGTGTACCCCATTTTTTTTAAAGATGAACCGTATAATCACTAAAACCCTGCGGGTGCCAACAGTCTAATGGCTGTTAGCCGTGGCGCTCGTCTGTGCGACAGCCCGTAATCACAAACATACATCAAATTAAATACAAGATTAGAATACAAGATTGATAAAAGGTTTAACAATTATGTCCACTTATGTTCAATTGCACAGTTAATTCAATGGATAGCTGAATGGAAAAATAACCGTCTCTAAATTTGAGCTGTGTCGCGCCGTCATCTTAGAAGGTCGTGATAAAAAAAAATATTAAGTCGTGAGGGCTCTCCAGGTCTTGTGTTCCTTGTGTTACAGTGAATAGTTTTGGGTTCTCATTTGTACCGAGCGGGTGCTTTCCCCTTGTCCGCGCACCCCTCAGTATGGTCCTTTTCAGATTTTTTGGCTACCGAACAGCCTCGTGATCAAGAAAGTAGAGCAATATTTGTAGACTGACCTCATCTGCTGGTAAAAGTATGTTATTACTGTAATGAAAATTTAAAACACAGAAATGTCCAAGTATCATAAAAATTGTATGAATAGTAATATTGGGGGAACAACATTATATTAATATAAATAAATTGATTTCTAATCTATGGATGTTAGTATATACGTGGATTTAAACATAACACACGCACACAAAGACTACCCCATGGACATTCCAGTAACTATCTTAAACAACACAACTACATAGAACCCAAGACATGTTATCATATAATTTTTAGGTTTCTTTTTGCTTTCACAGGGAAAATGCTTTATACACCGCCAAACCAGGGCCTGGGTGAGCAGGAAGGGTGTGTCGGACTCTACACTACCGACTGAAACCTTCGGAAGCGCCTTCGGACGTCATAACTGGATAAGGTTAATACAATTTAAATAACAGATTATAGGTTATATATTAATCTGTTATTTAAATTGTATATATATAATATATGAATACCATTTATATTTTATTTAACAACACATGTAAAAAATACGAAATCAATTAGGTTCTAATTATGAAAATATGTTGGAGCAATTATTTCCGCTAATATTGTGGCTGTTCCATTTTTATAGCCCTATAACTTTTAAACGATTTACCTAATCAACATCTCTAAATCGTGTTCTTTGTTAATGAGAAACTGTTAATACTGTTATTGAAGGTGAAATGTTTGCGTTCATATCGCTGTTTTTATTTACACTGTACAATGTACACGCACTTCTTGGTAAGGTATAATTTATTTGATTTAGATAACTCTTTACGTACAGTCATTATCAGTATTTTGTTTGTACTAGTGATGATGTTAATTTCACTGTTTAATTAGCTTGTCTGCCTTGTGGCCTAATGGTAGGCAGGTTCAACCACAGTAGTGAGGTTCATGGTTTGACTCGCGGATCGAACCAAAGGGTTGTCAGTTTCTAATAAGAGTCCGAAGTCAGGAAGTTGGCGATGCTCCAGCATAGCGATAGTACAGACAGAGACGGGATGCCATAAGCAGTTGATAGCAAGTGGCCGTCTTGGGTAATAGAGATGGAAAATGAGAATGCATTACTATCTTTGTCCATCCAATATCGCAAGCGGTTTGCGCAGAGAGAAGTGAATAAAAAGGACAGACAGAGAGTGAACCATATTTGAATCGTTTTTGACGTTTGGCCTCGTTTTAGGCTTCCCTTTCCTATTTTTACTATCTCAAGGTCTTTGCCTCGAATAGCACATTAAGCCGTCGCGCACCGACCCTGCGCCTGATTTCTCCCTGCTCGTGTCTAATTGTCCTTCCTATTCCGATAGGAAAATGAAGGAATAGAGAGTCTACCTGTTGGTCTTTCTATCTATAGTATACTATACATTTACCACTTTAGAAGCAAACATCTCACAAATCCCTTTCATCTGATACCACAGTTTACAAATGGCGGCAGTCACCATCGCGTATTAGTATTTTTAGTGACGTGCTGTATTCTACTAGCCAAGAATACATTGTGGTAGCCATGATTTTAAAAGGACATATTGTCGGTCATTTCATATCAGTTGTGTAATTTTCATCTTCAGCGTCATTACCTCAGTGAAATGTATTTATCTCTTATAAGTAATACGATTGAAAGCCTTTTTGAAATGTAAAAAAACGTTATTTAATAATATTTATTTTGATGCTATAGTGGAACCTCGCAAGCTGTGTGTAAAATATTTAACAGTATCAGGAGCCTGCCACTTTTGCGAATGTTCCGATGATGGAATATTTAACTGTACGGCAAACGGTAAATGTAAAGAGGAAAAGATCGGTAAGAAACTGTCTATTTCTAAGTTTTTAACTCCAAGACACCTCTGATGCCTCAAAGTGTTTTTATCGAAACAAAACTACTTTTAAGGATTTTATCGCGGTTTATTTAATTATTTAACTAGCCCGACGTTTCAGAAGCTTTACAGCGACCATGGTCACGGGTGTACTGAGATGACAGATGTCCTGATGTCGTAAATTATTAAAAATACCCGAACAACTGTAGTTATTTAGTTGTTCCGATTAACGCAACTTATTATATCTTGCTGTCTTTAGGTGTTTTTGATTTTATCTAGTCGGACTAGTTAAATAATTAAATAAACCGCGATAAAATCCGTAAAAGCAGTTTTATTGTAGTGAGTAACATTCGCGTTAACTTAAGGCATCAACATCAAAGTGTTTTATTTTATTACTTGTGACAAAAATTCTACACAGATTAATACAAGTCCCTCATACTTTAGTCGCGCACGAAGTAGAGTGCGAACCGGAATTGATTTACCAATACGAGGAATTATACTGCACGTGCAACATGCACGGCCAGTGGCGATCCGACTACTGCCGACGGACCTTCCGACTGATGGAGTTTGCGAACACTTCCAAACATATTGGCAGGTCCAATGTCGGAGGTAAGTCCAAATTTCTGTTCCCTGATTTGACGATCACATTTACGGTTTCATCATAAAATAATTGCATGACAAGTTAACGCGAGTCTTGTGATTACACAATGGATACATTTCAATTTAATTATTTTTTAATTTGATGAAAGCTTTTATCGCAACGCTATTACTATCAAGTATATTAAACGCATCGGCATGACCTGGGTGGGATGTCTGCTGACCAGTGTGGGGGCTATTAACTCCCTAATGGAACAACCAAGCCCCAGAAAGCCTTAAGGAAGCCCTCGGCCCTCTGGTGACGGGGTGACCCCGGACCTGATAGCAACAGTGTCACCTCGGCGATAGGAAGGGCCCTTCTTACGTGACCCGGACTAGCCTACAGTCCACCAGCCCCACTCAAATCTCTGACGACTCCAGCGACGTTTTAACCGTGCAGCCGGACTCCTCCAACCCGTCCCTAGTAAGATGGACAGATAGTTAATGAAGTTGGCTTCAAAATACTGCGTTAAAAAGTTAAAAATTAAATTAAAAAAAAGTTCGGTTCTTAGTATCGCTACTTTATTTTTTATTTATTTATTGGTTGCCCATTATTATAACTATTTAATATGAATTACATCGCGTTTCACGAGATTTGCTTGTGGAATGAGACAGAATCGCCATAATGAACGAATGTATCAAAATCATTTAGGTATCCTGCAATAAAAGTAAGTCTAAAAATTTAGTTGCCTTGAATTACTCGAGATCCCATCATAAGATCCTAACTTGATGGCGATGGAACTACCTCGGGGTACTCCCCGAGCAATAAAATAATTTGGAAGTAGGTTCAGGCTTTTTGGAGTGAATAAAAACTGCAGTCCATATTTTATTATTTGAATTATTATTATTGTAGAACTTATAATTTACACATTTTCAGTGGACTCTGGACGCATGCCGGAGATTAGGAAAGGGGAAGCTTGCGTACCCGGGAAAACTTATAAACTGTCTTGTAACACTTGTCGGTGCGGCGAAAACAATGTATTATTATGTACAAAAATGGCTTGTTTTCATTCTGAAGAACTTAAGAAACTCCAGAAAAAACATAAGAAAACTTTTGTGGGAGCACAAGATAATAAAAAACCTTTAATAACCGGCAGTGATTCGAAACCTACTAGCCCAATAGAAAGTAAAAATAATGTTGAAGAAAATGGTGACGGCCCAGTGAGAAGGAAGCTTATGCACCCAAACACAGCACTTAAAAAGTGTGTACCGGGAAAAGTTTATAAGAAGGAATGTCACAAGTGTTACTGTACGGACGAGAGGAAACTATCGTGTATTAAAACCAATTGCGATCCAATTAAAATATCATGTGAGATACTTAATTTTGTGAAGTGTTATATTGTCAAGTATCCGGTCTGCCTCGTGGTCTAGTGGTAATCACATGCTTGAGGTCCTCGATTCTTGTTCCTGGTCGGACCAAAGTATTTTTATAGCATAGGAGGCAGACGATCAGTTGGACCACTTGTAAGTAAGTGACCACCGACGCCCATAGACATCCGCAACAACAGAGGACTCGCAGATGTGTGGTCGGCCTTTTAGAGATAAATAGGCACTTCACTTTTCTTGAAGATTAATTTCTAATAACAGTCCGGAGTCGGGAATTTTGCGTTAGTACACACCCGCGCGGCGGAGAGCGCGTCCTGCGCCTGTCCCGTCGTCCTGCGTGTCTCTGTTGAGATGGCCGCCGTATCCCATATTGGTCTAGACATTAATGTTATTATGTGAAGTAGTTATCGCTTAGCGATCGAAACCAGATCTCTATTATAAAAAGAGTTTAAAGTTTTCGTAAAAGAACAACTAAATGTCAAATTATTGTGTTTGACAGTTGACACTGTCATGTGTTGCACAAGTGTATGCATGTGTGCGTTCCGTAGCCCTACTGTTAAAAATAATAAAATCGAATTGATAATATATTAAAATATTAGCTTTTTGCACATATTCTCCATACAATCTTCAACTGTACCCATTTTCAAATTCTTCCGTTCGCGTAAGTCTTATAAAATAGGATCGGATTTTTTTAAGCGTGTGATTCTCGTTTGTGCCCTTGCCCTCCATACTAAACAGAAGAAAGACAAAAATGCAGATTGTTGCTCCTCGAGTCTCTTACATCTTGATGACTATTACACTTACATCGTGATGACTGTTACACTTACATCGTGATGACTATTACATTTACATCATGATGATTATTACATATATATCGTTATGACTATTAAAGTTACACCGTTATCACTACGCATTTCGTTATAGTCGGACAGAAAATTATTTATTAAATTTAATCCAATTTGGAACATATTCAGACAGATTCCTGTATGCCTTAACGATGTAAGTTGAGTTATACCTATACATAGCTAGAAACATTTATCCATCAAAACACAAAGTATAAACTATAAAATTGGTATAGATGAAATGAATGCAGAAGAAATGTCAAAGATAGATAAAAGAAGGCCTCTGCCGAGGTTGTCGCACGTGGGGGAAGAATGTGATCCGGGCAAGGTGTACCAAGTGGACTGCAATAAGTGTTGGTGTTCTGACAAAAGAGAGCTCTCCACGTGCTCGCAGCTGGTGTGTTTGGACACATCCATATATTGGAACATTCAAGCTAGTAGACTTTCAGGTAATACAATTTCTTCCTGTTTGTCGGCATAATATCGCTATTAAAACTTTTATCACTTTACGATAAAACTAATTTTACCGATTTTATCGCGGTATATTTAATTATTTAAGTAACTCGATGTTTGAGAGGTTTTACAGCAACAATGGTCACGGGTGGACCCGCAATTGAATAAACCGCGACAAAATCCGTAAAAATAATTTTATTGTAGTGGGTAACATTCGCGTAAGCTTAAGCGATCAAAATTTTATCTCTGTTAGAACAACGCTGAAAATAATTTTGTATTCTTTAGCCCCTAAGGCTTATAGTCAACCTCAGATTACGATCATTATTTAAGTATATGGCATGCTTCAACTTAGGATTCAATAAGTTTTCGTCAAAATCTGTTGAGTAGTTTTTATACAAAAGAATATGGAATAAAAAAGTAATTTAAAAAAAAAATGGAACCGTCTTCAAATATCAACTAAAAATTGTATAATCATTTTATTTTGAGGTCCGTGCCAATAGTCAAAGGAAATATATAACATTTTCTCACCAACCTTAAAAATAATTATTTCATGATTTTTAGTTGATTTTAGAAGTTTTTGAAAATTACTTTCGTATACTACTTATCTTCTCTATATGCTATTTAGTGACTTAGCCACTTATAAGTTCTTCCGATCCATCATGGCCCTTTTTATGTCGTAATTTATTTCCACGGAACTTATATTATAAAATAGCATCCAGGGCAGATTATCTACTCGCTACACAGTCTTATCTTAAATATACCTACTCGAACTGAACATAATTTACATTTCAGGACAGAAATGTAAATCTGGTTATTCTTCGAGATGCATAAAATGCAATTGTGTAGACAACAAGACCGAGTGTACTCCAGTAAATAATTGTACACTGGTCGAAGGCAAGAACCTGGCGCCAGGAGACGTCAAGACCAGCTTGGACTCTAAAGTAGATCATTGCGTCCCTAACATGTCGTATAGGTATGTACCTGACCTGCCAATCCACGTTAGGACTGCGCTCGGGAGAAATCAATTAAAAATCTATCCAATAGAATTAAATTTTTCGGTGTTCTAAGTTTTTGTGTTCAACCGGATATTGATTTTTTGTGAGAGGTTGTGCCATGCTGCATTATAACCGAATTTGGCTGGCACGACCGGGGAGGTACCCCTCGCTCACACAATACTACTGTAAAATGTCAACTATGCTGTCGCGTACGTTTTAGCCTGTTAAGAATATCTGCATCTGTATATGTATATGGATATTTATGGGCGTTGGTAATCACTAGATGGTTCCAATTACACGTTCGTCTTATGATATATGTGGGAACTCTAAACTCGATATTGGAGAACCCTACCCCACTAAAACCTCAGCCGCCTTGGAGGATAAGATATTTGCAACTGTTTTTACTACCGTCAAGTCCTACTACATTCTGTTCTGCTATGGCTGTTTTATAGCATAAGTGCTTATATAGGCTTAGCTTTTCAATTCTATTTGGGCCAAATAGCAATCTAGGGGTTCAGTTTATACATAGTGCGACTGCCATCTGACACATCTGCAACTTGGATGGTTAATTAATCAGGCCCTAATCTAGATATAATTCCGAATTTGAATACACGAATCCGAATTTCCTCACAATGTTTCCCTTCACCGCCAGAGCACTCAGAAAATGTACTTAAATTAGAAAAACTCGATGGGTCCAAGCCGGGGTACGAACCGGTACCACCTGCGACAGTCCGAAGCGCTAAAGCCACTAGACCACTGCTGACACTAGCGTTAAGCATAAACATACGAAACTGTTTTAGAATTCACTGCAACGACTGCAAATGCCTACCAGACGGAAACCTCATCTGCACAACAAACTTGTGCCTCAAATATTCAGAAGTGAAGTCCTTGGAAGAACGATTTAAGTATTTACAAGAAAATGGTTTGTGATGATCTTATCTCAAATACATGTTTTAACACGTTTTTATATTTTATTAATTGATTAATAAAAAATACCCACTAAACATATTTCTGACAGTATGTTACTTTATATATTCTTATGTGTAAAACTACGTCCCCAAAAGCTGTGTCTATCTGTGTCATCGATTTTCCCAAAATCTATTGAACGGATTTTCATGCAGTCTTCACCCTCAACAGAACTATTTCTGAGGAAGATTTCATTTTAAAATTTGGCTTGTCTTATATAAAAAATTGCTCACCCCGCCTTTTTGTGGCTGCTAAAATGTTAATAGAAATAAAATGAAGCCTACACTTTAAATTGGTCGCAGTTTCGCATTGGTGCAAAAAATCATATCGTAGCCGCTTGAAAAAATCATATCCCAGCCGCTTGAAAAAATCATATCGTAGCCACTTGAAAAAATCATATCGTAGCCGTTTGAAAAAATCATACCGTAGCCGCTTGAAAACTGTATTAAAGTTCTTAACTGGAAAGGACGCGGCATCAACATAGATGGCGACCGCATCTCGCATCTGCGCTTCGCCGATGATGTCGTGATCATGTTGGTATCACTGCAAGAGCTGCAGGAAACGTTGACCAGCTTAAATGACGCCTCCGACGAAAGGTTATGTTCAACGCACATGTAACCCCAAGCCCTATAACCGTAAATGGCGAAACCCTTGAAGTCGTTGAGAGGTATGTTCACCTCGGGCAAATCTTGCAGTTGGGAAAAAACAACTCCGAAGGTGAAGTTAATAGGAGGATTCAATTGATCTGGGCAGCTAGAGCTAGCCTAGAGCTTAAAGACCAAAGTTTTCAATTAGTGTGTCCTACCCGTCATGACATACGGAGCTGAGACGTGGAAACTCACTGTGGGGCTAGTCCATCGGCTCAAAGCCAAATCTCAGCGGGAAATGGAAAGAGCTATGATTGGTGTGACCCTCAGGGATAAAATCCGGAATGAAGAAATTCGCATGAGGTTCGGTTTGTGAGTAGCCGGTGGGTGGCCCACTAGACGGGAGAAAGAAAGGAGGGCAACGCATCTGTATTACAATTATGCGACGTTCATGAACGTCTGTCAGTGAAGTTTCTCGTATGCCCCCTATAATAAAAAAGCTGGCTAGACAGGTTAAGTTGAAATGTTTGTATATAAGCAGATTTTATGACCTAGACGTCCGCTATGAATTTTTGAAAATGCTATGCCTAAAGAGAAAAATGGTTTAAAAATTGTTAGAATTATGGGGTTAAAACCACGGCACTCAGCTAGTATTGTAACTAAAAACAATAAAATCTGGTCACTCATCTAGCGAGTAAAAATAAAACAAAAGCATGGATAACAGGAAAACACCTCACAAAATTTTATATTGAAAGTTAATTCAATGTTAAATTGTAGTCGACGCAAATTATTATCTGTAAGTACATTGCGCTAATTTAAATTCTCTGACTAGTTTTATGTTTTACTAATCATAAATGTATAATTGGAAAAAATAATTGAAATATCTTGAATACTGAATTAAAATTTTATTTAACTACAAGCATTTTAGGCGTAAAATTAATTTTGTGTTATATTTTACATATTTTTATAATATCATATAAATATGTACGTAAACATGATGTTTCTAGCTATAATCATACAATTAGCACATACAACATTACCCGTAGGTATGTCATTATTGTCGTAATTAATATTTACACCTTGATTTTTACATTTAGAACAATTTTCATTTATTCTTCTCAAATTTGTTAATAAATTTTCATCTTCTTGTATGTCACGTACAGATCCGTGCACACCGAACACACAGTTCGTTATCAATGGATTTTTATGTCTCTGCAATCGCGAAGGACGTTGGAACCAGGCGAGCTGCAAGATGATTGGCCGCCGGAACGACTGCGTGCCCGGCGAGGTTGTGCGGCGTGGCTGCACGCAATGCGTCTGTCGCGAGAACAATTTCATGTGTGATAACTCACTGTGTTACGATGAGATTACTACTGTTCCAATATTGCAGAAGCTCTCCTACTTTGGGCCAACTTGCACCCCTTTTAGATCGTATTTTCTGAATTGCAGCCTCTGTTTTTGTCCAGCTTCAGGTAGAACTTTAGAAGCTCAATGTGTTATCGACGTAACCTGTGCGTCATCCCCGCGTGCAACGGATACCTTACGATCGACTACGCAAACACAATGCTTGCCAAACGTGATGTACCTATTCCCGTGTATACAATGTCTATGTACTGAACATGGCTTTTTTATTCCCGAGAAATGTGCCGATAAGTGTCACCAGTCAACTTCTAGACCCAAACGCAGATGCATTCCTGGAGCTTTGTATAGAGTGGATTGCAAAGTGTGTCAATGTCCCGAGAATGGTGTTCCGGACGTTAATTTCTGTGAACAAGTCGAATGCAATAATCAAACTTTGCGTCCAATCGTGCAAACACTAAACTTTAACACTACTTCGTGTACTCCACATGTATTCACTGAATCCAAATGCTTATATTGCGATTGTAAACCAGAAGGAGTCATTAATAAAGGATCTTGCATTGAAATTAATTGTCTAAAGACTTTCAAATTGAAACGAGAAATTTCAATCGACTCATGCAGTCCTGGTGAATTGGTCCCTCTTTGCATAGAATGTTTTTGTCTACATAACAAAAGCGTGCGATCGGAATATTGTACAAGAAATTGTTCTATTCAAAACAGATTATACATACTGGACAAAGTTTTGAGCAACAGTATTGTGGATTTAAATTTGATTGACGACAATCAAGTACACGAAGTTAAGGATAACAGAGAATGCGTACCGAATTCCTTATATTTAGATAACGGAAGATACTGCCTGTGTCCCAAGCACTCTGATACTTCACTGAGAACGTGCACCTTATATTACAAGTATAAGAGTATCCGAGCACCCGATTCTAAAAAGATAAATATAGATGTCAATGCCATCTGTGAACCGAGCACTCTAGTGGAATTTGAATGTAATGTATGCTTTTGTTCAAAAGAGGGCAAAATTAATCCTAAATGGTGCACTTATGACGATTGTAAATCCAATAAAATTATATTAGATTCACACAAGTCGCTCGTCGTGGAGACACCTGGTGTGGTGCAACACACCTGCATGCCAGGATCAATATTTACGGTTCAATGTAATTTTTGTATTTGTCCAGAAAGTGGTAATTTCAAAGATAGGATGTGTACTAAAAATGAATGTGAAGACAACGAAACAATACATTATGAGAAATTCACATGTGAACCGTTGGCGTATTACGAAGTTGATTGCAACATTTGCCTTTGTCCACTCGACGGGGTCAAAAATGTTAAAAAGTGCACTGTGAATTCGTGTGAAACGAATTTCCTGAGATCCAGCTATTGCGAGTCCGGCCACCTCTTCGTCGACGATTGCAACGTATGCATTTGTCCTACAAACAGTAGAAAGGAGGACAAAGTTTGCGGTGACCACAATTGCGACGCTAAAACGTGGACTTCTTTTAAATTCCAACAAACATTGTTCACTGAAATGAAAGTTAAACGCAACCTGGACGTCTGTTTCCCCGGGGAGGAGTTCACCGAGGGCTGCAAGCTGTGTGTCTGTCCGGAAGAGGGATTGAAGATGTATGGAGCTTGTGACGTGGGGCGCTGCAACGTGCTCGGCAATGATACAAACTTAACAATGAAAACGGTAACAATTTTGCTTTGTATTCTTCTTTGAATAGTGACTAAATTTCTTGCAATGGCAGAAGGTTGGATGTGTATAAATAAAATGGGGATTTGTCTGTCCGATCAGTAGCGCGACCGTGTTAATACGCGTTCTATGCTTTTGTGTTATTTCTACGAAACTTAGTGAGAGGTACCTTTCGCCCACATGACTCCGCCGTAAATTGACAGAAATGCTGTCGCGTTTCGTGTGATTTGTGAGTAGCAGGTGGCCCATTGGAGGGGAGGAAGCGGATGTCTGTGGGCATTGGTAGTCGTCAAAACACCCCGGATATTCGTTGCTATAAAAAGACACAGAAAATTTCGTCCAATCACCGGCTGAATCGTGTTCCCAAATATACACTTTATGTAGAGTACCACTTTATTATTTCGAAGTTCCAGTGCATGGACACGATTTCGTCTCAAATCACAAACGGATTAAGGCTCTCTTCCCATTAAAATGAGATTTTTTTGAATAAATCGCACAATAGTCACCATGATTTGCGACTTACTTATTCCGTGATTTCCGCAGCGCGTTCTAACAACTCATATGTTTTCTTTGAGAGTTCAAGATACTGTGATACGCGTTTTCACTTCCATGTACCATTCCTGTATGAAATTATGATTTCGTTTGATTTTCATTTAGTTTGTAAATTCCAATTAATTTATACAAAATTTAAGTGGTTGTTGTTTAATGCGTCATTTTTCATTTGTTTCGACATTACTACGAGTACTAACATCCTGTCCTCGGGTCCTCGATAATGAAATATACAACACGAAAATATCTTTTCAAATCGGGCCAGTAGTTCCTGAATTAAGCGTGTTCAAACAAACAAACTTTATATTATTAGTATAAATAATACACAGTAGTAAAATGTTAAAACTTGATCGTGACGTCGTTTTTGAAATGATTTCGATGAATTATGGCACATAGGTAAATGCTCGTAATTGCCACGCCGAGCTGGCGGATTGGCAATTGCAGATTAGGTTTCGGACCGGCGCCACTCAGTATGGATGAATACGGCGTCCGGTGATCAGTATGGATGAATACGAGTAGGAGGAGATCGGTCGTCTTGGCGTTCATTGAAAGAGGTCCGGCAGTGGACCGATGAGGGCTGGTAACGATGATGATGAATGGCACATATTACAATGTAGAATATGAAACCGCGGGCAGCTAGGAAATAGTATTTTTCAATTTATTACTTCTAAAAATACCCCCAGGACAATCCGAGTATTGGTGAGGTTACACATATTCGTGAGAGAAGAGCAGTTGTGAACACCTCATGCAAGATATACAACATAACGTCTGAAAGAAAAGACTGTACACCAGGCAGTATGTATATAATCAAGTGAGTATTCAATGTACCCGAGGCTCTTTTTGCAGGGTTACGCCGTTCTCCCAAAGGAAGTTTTGAAAATAACAAAAATTGCACCAAAAACTTTATTGGTTTGCATGTACTTTAAACTTGAAAAAATTGTAAAATTATATTAATTTCATTATCGAATAATATTAATCGTTAGTACACTTATGGAAGGAAATAACGTCACCTTATTGACCTTGCTTGCAACTGACCGTGCTCCCAAAAGCAAACTGACAAAAAAAGGCTAGGAGGTAGTGCCATGCTGTATCGGCGGAGGTATGCATGGTGCATAACACTACATTCTCATATGCAACGGAATTAGGCTGGCACGACCGGGGAAGTACCTCTCGCTCAATTGATGCTTAAAAATCTTGCGTTTGTCCATGGGCGTCGGTAGTCATCAAAGCTCGTTTGAACCCTTATGCTATAAATAAGGCCTGAATATATCTAATCACATTTAGTTGTTGCCCCCTCCTCCTGTTCTTTAGCCCTCTCTTCCTATAAGACATATATAAAGAGCAACTCCCTCGGTTCAACTGGTTCACACGTGCTGCCCGCCGCGCCGGTAACTTGCATCTCGCAGCTAAACTGTAAGTAGAGTTAAACTACTAGGGCGATAAAAATACACCCAATTACAAATAGGACACCCAACCTATACTTACTCACCCCCCCCCCGCACAGCGAGAGGGCCTCACAAAAAAGGCCACAAAATTTTTAACAAAAAGAACTGAAACACACCCGCTGAAATGGCTGCTGAAAGGCAGTTCAACATGCTGTTGAGCTTCCTAAAAAACAAGTTCCCGGAGGCAATCCGTGCCTACGAAGAAGACCAAAGCCCGGCATCGCCAGACTCCAATGAGGCGATGGATGCAGAGATAAACTCTGCAACTCCAATCGCGTCAAGCACCGACAGCCCCAGCTCTGACTCGGGAAGCGATGACGCCGACTTCACGCTAGTGAAGATGGCAAAGAAGTCCCGAAAGAGGAAGCTCCGCACAGAAAGCGGAAACACCTCTGGCCAATCGGCCCCCCTCCCACCGCCTGCAAAGGCGGCAAAACCTACGGCGGCTGAAAAGCCGCACGGAGCCACCGTCGCGGGCCCCTCCTCCAACAATAAAATATCCCTCCCGAGGGAGGCCTCAGAGGCCATGGCCATGGAGGAGCAGACGTCCCGAAGGGAGAAGCGCCCCCCTCCCATCGTGGGCCACGACAACAACGCGTGGATGAGCATCACCAGAGTAATTGATGACCAGTGCATCAATTACGTGTCAGCGAGTGCCTGCAGAACGGGCATTCGTATTAACACGGCATCGTCCGGCGAACACCGCCGCTTGACCGCCCTCCTACGCGATAGAAATATCGCGTATCATACGTACGCTCTGGAGGATGAACGCCTCCTACGCTTCGTAGTAAAGGGAATCCCGAAGGAGTTCCCCAAGGAGCGAAAATTCGATGAACTGAGGGACCAGAAGATTCCCGTGCTGGAGGTATATCGGGTGTACCGTAACACGAAAAGTGGGGATACCACCACCGCGAATGTGCCATACAACATGGTACTTGTCATACTGCCCCTTGCTCCTGAGAGCAAGGAAACACACAACATAAGGGCGATCTGCGGCCTAACGGGTTTCCGCATTGAGCCGGCAAGCAAGTGGAGGGCACCAGGGCAATGCCACCGCTGCCAGCTTTATGGGCACTCAGCCCGGAATTGCCAAGGGCGCCCGAGGTGCGTCAAGTGCCTGGGAGACCACGGCACAGCGGAATGTCTGAGGGACAGATCCACCACCGAGCCCCCTGCGTGCGTACTTTGCGGACAAGTAGGCCACACGGACAACTACAGAGGATGCTCGAAGGCCCCCAACTTATACAAAAGGAGGGCACCAAAGTCCCAGGGCATCTCGAAGCCGCCGCCCAGGGCGCAGAAAGCCCCACAGGTGCCCCAGCGCCAGACACAGAAGCACGATGACTTCATCCCTGCCCCTCCTCCCGCCACAAACGCGTGGTCCCGGCCTCCAAAGGTCGCGGGGCCCCCAAAGGCACAAAAAAACCATTCTTCCCGCTCCCCCTCAGCCGCAGAGGGCCCCGAAGCCCCAGGCTCATATGGGAACGGGCACACAGGCACCCGTCCCACTGATGTCACTTAAGCCGCAGTATGCACCACCTCAGGGAGGCAGGGCTAATGATATAGTAGCCGATTTTGAATTCTTAGCTGAATTCATAAAGTCAGTCGTCGATACGGAGGAGGTGCAACTGTTTGCACATAAGGTCAAATTTGGCGCCATGGCGGAGAAGATCCAAGCCATGGTTGACCATGCAGCGCTGGTCGAAACGATAAAACGCTTGACGAAATAAAGCATCCCAATGGCTACAACGGGAAGGACGGAACCCAACTCAATAAGACTGGTGTCGTTCAACGCAAAAGGCATCAGATCGAACATCCAAGAGTTGCGGAACTTTCTCCCGGAACATAAAGTAGACATCCTTCTACTGCAGGAAACGTTCCTTAAAGCTAGAAACTCAAACCAGCGTATTTGCAATTATAATATTGTTCGAAACGACAGGATGCTTGGGGGGTACAGCCATCTATTATAAGAGGTCCCTCCATTGTATCCCACTCGACCCGCCCCCTCTAGAAATAGTATAATCGATATAGCACTGGTTAAAAACATTTCACTCGTCATAAAGACGGCTGAAACGTTACACGAGCTTAACTCGGACCACAGACCCGTTTTAATAGAAATAGGAGAAAACCGAAATAATAGAAATAGTAAAATTAAGAAAAAGATCATCGACTATAAATTACTAAAAGACAGATAATGTCAAATCGAGTGAACTCGATAACATCCCAGACAGTATAGACTCTCCCCAAGCCGCTATCGCGGCTTCATCCTCATTAAC
>JAFELO010000361.1:199003-246745 GCA_017140195.1 Eumaeus atala | reverse complement strand
GCCGATTTGAAGCGCAAATCGACCCCACCCGTCAGAGGGTGGGGGAGGAGGCCGGCCTCCTCTGACAAGCCAAACCGAAAGACGAGCTCAACTTTTCCTAAACGCGTCCCGCAACATTAAACGGCATCGTGCGCGCGCCGTCCCACTAGCGTGGGGAGGGAGACCGCTCCCCCTTTTCGGTCCCAAAAATAACCACGATAGGGTAATGTCCACTAAAATTCCGGTTTGCTTCTTCCCATCTGCGGGAAAGGAGGGGGGTCTGTCCCCCTATCGTCTACCTATAACCAGAAGACAAAGTCTTTCGTAATCAGTCGAACTGTTAGGGCTGGCCAAGTGCCGCCAATCAGTAGTAGGTCCCTCCGAAAAAAAAAAAAAGTTCAACTGGTTTCGCCCGCGGTGTCACCACCCCATGCTACTGAGGCCCACCACCACGACAAGTCTTGAACCATGGTGTATAACCATTATGAATGTGCACATGAATGTATAACATTATCTTCTGAGTGAAGACACAACATATATCCGTGTAACAGGTACAGGGAGTGTATTATCTTCTGAGTGAAGACACAACATATATCCGTGTAACAGGTGCAGGGAGTGTATTATCTTCTGAGTGAAGACACAACATATATCCGTGTAACAGGTGCAGGGAGTGTATTTGCCCCTACGCAGGCAGTATATATGACTACTGTCGGCCGCTACCGAAAGGCGTCTACTGCGAGCAGCGGCACCCTGGGATCAACTTCCCATCAGATATAAGAAGAAACATCAACGGTAGGTGAATAGATTTAGGATATTAGTGTTGGAACAAACTTTATTAATTTTACTTACGACCCTAAATATTTACGTTATATTCTACTTTTTTTCTTACGTGAAATATTTTTTAAAATTAATTTATAAATTTGTAAATCTTAATTAATATAAATAACATAAACGATAGCATTTAATTATTATTTATATTATGAAAATGTCTAAGGTGAATAGAATTATGTTAAATGTAAATCAGCATCATCATTATCAGCCCCTATCGGCCCACTGCTGGACGTGGGGCTCTCTCAATGAGCCAAGACGACCGATCTCCTGCTACTCGCATCCACCTCGGACGGGCTACTGCATGGAGATCGTGTTCCCACCTGGCCAACGGTCGACCAACACTTCGTTTTCCTAAGCGCCGCCTTCACTCCAGAACCTTACTCGCCCATCTGCCATCTGTTCTTCTGAGTGTGTGAGCAGCCCATTGCCACATCAGCGAGCTTACTCGTCACGTGATATCGGATACTTTAGTTCTGCCTTATTATGTCTTGGCCCCGTAGACCAACACGGAGGAACGCATTGATTGAAGACTTTTGTCTTCAAGCTCTGCGGTATAGGCGACGTGAGAATGTGACTAAGCTTCCGGAACGCTGCCAAACCCAACTGGATCCTTCTATCGGCTTCCTTCTCGAAGTTATATCTACCTAATTGCAATAGTTGCCCGAGGTAGACGTATTCATCTACGACATCAGAAATAGCACCATCGACGTTGACCGCCTTAAGGACAACGTGTTCGTTGAACATGACCTTTGCCTTGTCCAAGTTCATTCTAAGGCCAATACGTCAGGAGGATTCATTTAGGCTGTGTAACATTTCCTGCAAGCTCTCCAACGATTCGGCCAACACTCACCAGATGTGAGATGTACTCGCCATTAATATTTATGACGCATCCTGCCCCGTTTAAGAGCTCCAAATTTATTCTAATAAATAAAACAGTTTCGGGGAAACAACGTCCCCCTGTCGCACTCCTTGATGCAATTGGTCATGTTTGACCTCCCAGTTTGAAAGTTTGATACTTGTGGTCTCTGAAAATCATACAAATGATTAGCTTACAATTAAGATAAATATAAATGAAAAATAATGATTTTTCGCAGGGACTTTATTGGTATCCGAATAGAGGAGGGGTTGGATATCCTACTTTTAGCACTTATAAAAGAAAACAAATAATATTTTGCTTGCATCATCTATACTAGCGTATTGTGTTAATGTCTGGGTGGCGTTGCTAAGACGCATTTGCTCACAGTTGAGAGAGAGCCCAACGGGCAGTCCTTAAGGTCGGCGCATCGCTTCCTTTTCTTATACCCACCTCTGATGTCTATATGCTCTGGCAAGTGCTTACCGTCAGACAAATATTTATCCGGACTGTGGTACAAACAAACACTCACAACTAAATTATGATCCACAACTTGAAACAACTAAGCGTCAGAGTCGCAAAGGTATAGTCTGCCCCACCACCATCTGCAATTGTAGTTCTTCCCAAAGGTTCTACTGTTTTATTTGCGGTTTTTTTGTATAATAAATTAAATCGTATTCTCTCATTTTATACACAAACACGAAACAAAATAATATAATCTTTCAAAAAAAGACAATCAGTATGAGACAGAGATTTCGGTCTCGCTGAGTTTGTTTCGCCGGTTCTTCTCAGGTCAGGGCAACCTTTGAACCGGTAATAGTAAAATAGCGACGTTCAAAATAGATTCGTAAAATATATTATTAATAAAATATTTTGATTTTGATTGTGACTGTGCTGGTTCGTTAATTGTACGCAGCGCAACGCAGCAGTGTAATTGTAGGAGGGAGAATCATCGGAGTCGTCATTATCTGGAGTTTCTATTTTAATTATTGTCGAACGGATTACATTTGACATCCATGCGCTTTTTCTTGCGACGTGTGACGTCATCGCATAGGTAACATAAAGACAGGATGACGTATGTCGAGTGGCCGTCTTGGTTAATAAAGGGGAACGAAAGATGCATTACTGTGTTTGTCTATCTTGCGCAGAGAGATGGAATGAAAATAGAGAAACAGAGAGTGAACCATGATTGACGGCGGCGATTTCGGCGCTTCCTTTATTTATATTATTTTTAGTGACGTCATCCGCACGTTATGTCAAATGAATGCGTTTAGATATGGAACAAATACAGAGCCGCTCTGTGGTTGTGGCGTTCAATTCAAAATGAAAAAGCATTAAAACTCGAATATAAAATAAATATTTTTTCGAATATAAAATGCATTACTAAATAGTAATGCATATTTAAATGCCCTATAGAAACCCAGTCTTATACACTTCACATTATTTTAATTTATTTTTTTACGTTACAGGCACCACGTTGTCGCCGTCAGAAGCCATGAAAAGTGATATGGGCCAGCAGAAGCACAGAAAATATCCTTGTAACGAAACCAGTATAAAGAGGGACAAGTGTTTTATCTGTAACTGCGAAGAAAACTTCCTGATCGAGGAGCATTGTTTCAGAAGCGACGATCCGAATTGTGCGAATGCTATGCCATCTTTTCTCAATGCCAGTAAAGTAAATAATGAAAAATAAAACAATAAAACCTATAAACAATCTATTCATATTATAAAATAATATCCCCAAAATTGTCTCTAGGATTGATGTAAGGGCGACGCATTTGCGTAACAATCATGCGAATGTCCATTCGTCGGTAGTCATCAAAAGGCTCTGATTGTTCGTTTGCCCCCCTTTTGCTATAAAAAACAGCAGTGTGACAAAATCTACTGAACAGATTTTCATGTGGTATTCGCCAACGGGTAGAACCGTTTCCGACGAAAGTATTAATGTTTTAGAAATAAGGCCCGTGGTATGACAAACTTATGTGAATTGTGTTAGTGTTTCACATTGACGCTCAGACCATTTAACAACTTTATCATTTGCGCACATCTTTTATTTGTTTATCTTTGACGCGGGGCAACGCATTCAAGTGCCGTCACCGGCCCTGGGTTTGGTCCGATGGTGTGTCGGGCCCTGCGTGGTGTGTAGCCCAGTGGTGAGTGGGCTTGCGGCTTATTAAAGTGCCGAATATTCTTTATTTTTTTTTATTTTTCTTCCCATAATTCTCATTATTTTCCTATTTTAATTATTCTTCACATCCTCGCCCCTTGCCCCGAGCGCAAAAGCGCCTCCTCCACCTGTTCTTTAGTCCCCTCTGCTTATAAGAGGGCAACAAAATTGACCTCCTCGGTGAAATTAGCTTCGCCGAAGGTGTCAGGGTTCACCTCAACCTTTGAAACTGAAACTGTAAAAAGTATTGATATGTTTCAAATTATTTATAAACTTTAATCGAATGGTGATTGTTACGACCATATTACATTGAATAGTGTATACACTTCCAAACAGTCTTGAGGCTATAACTGAAATTATAAAACGCTCGATAGTACTTTTCCAGACTTTTAAAAATTCCTGTAGTGCGACCGTTACCAAAGTTTGCGATCCAGCAGACGAAGATGTTGATAGGCCTATCCATAATATATAATCCAGACGGGCGAGTAGGCAAAATCGTGTTTGTATCTACGTAATGTCAATTCAAGGTAAACATTTTCTCCAATATTTTAGAAAGACAGGCAAGATGCTAGTATTAACATCTTGCCTTTAGATAATGGAATGTGCTCGTTACTTATTTTACTAGATTATTATCGAGCGTTTGATTCTATCGATATATATTTACTACTCTCTAAACAAAGCTATTTCGGATTTGATAGTGCAGCACTACGCTGGTTCGATAGTCATCTCGCAAAGAGAAAGCAGCTTGTAAGGACTTGGGCTTAGTAATGGGGAGACTAATTTATCGTGCCTGTCATCGTTAAAGAGAGCGGTGCCACAGAGTTGGATCCTAGGATCAATTTTATTTAATTCGTACGGTTCGGACATCAATGAGTATCCTAAAATATAATTATCATGTGTATGCGGATGTATAATGGCTAAATGTTTTTTTTATTCTATGATAAATATCCTAAAGAGGCAATAAGGTATCTAAATGGTGACTAGGACAGAATTGCTAAGTGGGCGGAGCAAAACAAACGTCGCTTGATGTGGTTATTAGGAGAGTGTGTTGATAAGGTCCCCTACTATTTCATTGCCGTCTTTGATACGAAAAGAAGTGGGTGGAACAAGTGGGTGAATCCGTAAAGAAAAGCTTTTACCGTCTTAATCTTGTCCTATCTAAATTAAACTATTATGACATGGTATACGGACCTCGCCTGCTAGGTGGAACAGCAAGGCTGACGCAACAAGTACAAAGTGCTTGCGCTCGATTTTGTTACTCAATACCACTCAGAGCACATGTCATACCAAATTTTAATTTCTACGCCATCTTAAAAATTAAATCACGCCGCTAACACCACCTTGCATGTCTACTATTTGGAGTCGCCCAATGTGTCTCGGTTCAACGCAGGGTACTGCGACTCACCGACATGGCTTGAATCATGCTGGGGTCACTTGTGCCTCGGTATACCCATAAACATTCGCGTGACATGCCAGATGATTACAAATTGTGCGAAACGGACTGCATCATCATTTGACTGGCTTGTTACTCTGCGACGAGTAGCTAGCTATACTCGCTATGGGCGCTTTAGTAAGTCATGTCCATTGGCTCCCGCGTGTCGTTTAATACTTTTTAGCACGCGTGCGATAAGTGCGCTTCTACAAAAGTAATGAATCAACTCGTATTTCAGCGGGAGAACTTTGATTTTGAGGAGTCCAGTTTATGCAGGTATGAAGGTCATCAAACTATTTAATCAAAATCCGTTTAGTAGTTTCTGTCTAATACGTGATTAGATGGAAACCGTCCGTAAAATTGCTGCAAATAAAAATAATGGTTGAATGGGGAAAATGATATTGCACCGTACTTTGATTAATTTTATTGGTTGCAGTATTTTTAGAAAACAGAATAGTTTTTTATTACATTACTGGTATTATAAACAGAATAAATGTTTCCACAATGATACTTTTAGCTTTCATAATTATTTTTAATATACACCAAGTGCTTCTAATGCGTCCGCTGTCGAAGGAATTTGTTAAATTCATAAATGATGGTAATTATCTATGGAATGCAACACAGAATTTCCCCGAGACGGCAGATATCAATGTAATACATAACCTAATGGGCTCCAATTTGGACGATAAAAGTTATAAGGTCGTGCCGAACATTGAGTATGAACTAGACCGCGGTGAATACATACCGATGAGTTTTGATTCCAGAATACGTTGGCCAAATTGTTCTTCATTACGTGAGATAAGCGAGCAAGGCTCATGCGCTAGCTGTTGGGCAGTATCAGCGACAGACGTTATGACAGACAGATATTGTATATTTTCGAATCAAACTCTCCAAAACCGATTCGCGGCCTTTAATATAGTCAGCTGTTGCATCAATGGAGGCTGCAGTCATGGCGGCGAAATATCAGTAGCTTGGCAGTACTGGCATTTGTTTGGTGTCGTGTCTGGTGGATCGTATGGTTCCAAGCATGGCTGTCAACCGATCAAGATGCCCCCCTGTGATTTTCGCAAAAATTGTACCGCAACAATTGACTCGCCAATTTGCGAACACAAATGCCAGGCTGGTTACAACATTTCATATAAAGCAGACAAAAAGTTTGGAAAACGAATATACACCATCAAGGGCGGTGAGAGACAGATGCAAATGGCTATAATGAAGAATGGACCAGTGCAATCAGTTATGGCGGTATATGAAGACTTTCTCTGTTATAAGAGTGGCGTGTATTATTATGTTACTGGTAAAATGTGCGGAGGACACGCGGTCAGGTTGTTAGGCTGGGGTGAGGAGAATGGGCTCCCATATTGGATCGCTGCGAACTCGTGGGGCACCCGTTGGGGCGATAATGGATTTTTTAAGATATTACGCGGCAGGGATCATTGTGAAATTGAGAGTATTGTAATGGCTGGAGAACCGCAAATACCAGATATGAAAAAGAATTTACGTGTTAAGTTCGATGACCGAGTGCATGTACAGTTTGAATGGAGTACAGAAATATAGGTTTATGGGTAAAGAATGTTAATTGTGTAGTGATCCCCGTTGCGTATTTGTAACACAGTTCACTTGTGTTAGCCACTTATAATTTACCTTTTCGATGCTTTTTACTTCTAATCATTTTACTAATTTGTAAACGCAGCTCTGGACGGTTATGATTATGGCTCTTGTTTATGTTGCCACGGTTAAACGGAGCAATGATGAGTTATTTAGAGATATGCATACGATATGTATCTGATAGTTCTTTCTTCGAGGTATGCCCTTGTATGCATATATCAGAGCAAAGTATTTATATAATAATAAATTTCTCCAGAAACTCTGGTGTTCCTTATTTTCATATCCGTTGAATCCTCTTTCGGGAACTCTGACATGCACATCAAATAAAAACGAATGCGAATGTGCTTGAGACCACAAAAGTGTAAAGTAATTTCTTAGTACTTTTTTTTCTTGGTGGTACTCTCCTGATGGAGTGATCGTGGTCATGGATTGTTTTTCGTTACGCGACATAAGCGAGCAGGGCTCATGCGCCAGCTGTTGGGCAGTATCAGTGACAGACGTTATGACAGACAGACATCGTACATTTACGAATCACACTCTCCAGAACCGATTCGCGGCCTTTAATATAGTCAGCTGTTGCATCATTTACCCACCACCATCCATGCTCCTACCCACCTCTCGGTGTACGGAGCGAATCATGAGAGATGCACGGGGGTTGGCTTGCCGGCTGTGTTTCCCAACGTGCAAATCTTGACTCCCTACACATTATTTAAGTGCCCTCTCGTTATTTCACTCTCCACTTTCTAGGGCCGGACACCACAAAGACAGAAGTTGTCGTCGGTCTCATCAGTCCTGATTATTATCGATACAGCTATGTCGTTACCTATCCTTTCTCTTCGCGTGCCATATATGCGCAAATGTCTTCAATTGCCCAAAACTCTGTTCCATTGTGACCAAATCCTGGTGATAGACTGGGCCCACTGTCTTCCGTTGGATGCCGTCCAACATATATATCACTCGTTTTTGTACAAGACACATTCCCACAGTACATGGTCCCTGGTTTCAACTTCATGACCGCAAGGACATGATGGTAGGTCACATGACGCCGTCCTGTGCATGCGACCTCTAAAGCACCCATGCCCTGTTGGTATCTGTGAAATAACGTACTAAGGTTCCACCCATTGATATGCCAGACGCATTGTAACTTCTGGAAAGAAGCAAAACAGCTCCCTCGCGTCTGCACACGTGGTCCAGCGCGATTGACAGCATGAAGTTGAGAAGACGTAGTCCGCGATAGCGCTTTTCTTTTTCTTACGCTCCTGGCCCTTGAGCCCCACGCACACCTGCGTTCCGCTCGAAGAACCTCCAGATCAGCAGGCAGAATGCCGGCTAATACTGGTAGCGCCGTCCTGCTGCATGACCTGTAGGCCTTCGTCAATAAAATCAAAGCTGGTCTTTGGGTGCGTAATAATGCACTACGTACGACATACAAGTGAGAGCGACGACACCAAAGCGCTGCAGCATATGTCAGGACTGCAACATAGGTTCCGTAGTACAGGAATCTAAGTGCCCGGTACTTCACACCCCACGAGGAAGTAGAGACACGTGAGACCTTCCCGAAAAAGCTGGCGGCCTTCTCGCCCATCAAAACCACATGAAGCACAAAAGAACTAGCATCGTCTATGTGTACCCCAAGCACTTTAGTCACAGATACACCTGTGCTCGAGGCACCACTCATTCTAATGGTCGGTCCGCTTTTAAAACGACCCTTAATTGTCATAGTCTGGGACTTGGTTGCGGAAAATATTAGCCTATTACGGGTCCCCCAATCCGATAAACTGTTCAAGATCGTGGAATACTTCTGTTCGATAACGGCGCGCGACGGTGCCTCGATCGCAGGCGTCAAATCGTCTGCGTATGCCATAAAGCTTACACCTTCTATTCTTGACAATTTAAGAATATCGTCCAGGAGGAGTTTCCATAGTGTGGGGCCCAATACCGAACCCTGGGGACATCCCATTGTGGAAACCTTCCAAAGCGTGCGGTGGCCAACTGTAAAGCCAACATAACGGTTACAGAAATAACTTACGAGAGTCTGATAGATGTTCGGAGCTATGCCGGTAGCTTTCGCTTTTAACAGTATTATTGGTCACCATGCCTCATCGAAGGCACCGGAGATGTCCAAAAGGACGAGCTGGACGTACTTTTATATGGAATTATCTACTGTCTCGAACACTGATTTTAATGCGCTTACAGTTGAGCGCTCTCTAACGAACCCATGCTGATTTCCAGAAATACCGCGACGCAAACAGGGAGCACAAGTAATTATTAGACGTTCTAAAACTTTTCATAGAATCGACAGTAAAGTAATCGGCCGGTAGGCCTGCGGATCTGTTAATGACTTGTCATTTCCCTTTGGCAGCACTATCAATGAACCTATCTTCCAGATATCTGGAAGGACCCCTTCTTTGCTTTCTCTTCTTTGATTCTATACGGGAGCGGCTTCTGCCGTCCCCTCCAGGCGTTCCATATAATCTTTCGAGTGATTCCGTCTAATCCGCGACTTGCATTCGGTAAGTTTCTAATTATGTGATCGACTGCACCGCGGGAAGAAGCATCTGAATCCCTACCGGAAGGAGAACACGCAGCCGCCACTCGCACTTGTCGGTGATAGTTGTTGTCAATTTCTGTTGTATCATCTGGGCATAGGGAGTACAGGAGCTGATGCATAGCAGTTTCGATGTTGTCAGAATAACCTTCTAGGACTTTTCCGCCATGAATGACATTCTTAGGGGGGCGATATCTACCAGTCGAGGCTCGGTATGCCAAACCCCAAGGATTTTCATTCCCGTCTCGGCAATGTCTCTAAAATGTTTAATTTCAGCGTCCTTCATGGCTACTTCGTATTCTTGTCTGGCTACACGTAGGGCTTCCTGCAGTGAGACATCGTCTGTGGGATTTACGGCGCAGACGGTCCAGAGTCGGACTCCACCACTCGTAGCCCCTGAACTCCCCATCCTTGCGATTTATTTTGGTAGTTTGCGTAAGGATTTCACTAAACTGCTTGGCAAGTTCATTTGCTGGTTTCCTGGAGTCTAGTTTACCCTTTCGCAAACTTAGCGTCGATCGAAAGTAGGCCCAATCTACCCCTCTCTCGCGAAAGGTTAGTCTAAAAGATGGTTCTTCAGTCGACATCGGTCTTGATACGCTGCTATATACCTGATTTGTAATTAGCTGATGGTCGCTTAAGATAACACCTTTGTGTACGCGCAACTCTGATATTGGTACTCCTCTTGTCGTGAGTGTCAAATCCGCATTAGAATAACCATTTGGTCCATTGAACGTTGGAGGCTGGGCTTGCTTGTTGTGAATGAATAGACCTCTGCTCAATGGGAAGTCCTCCATTTGGGTCTTCCTGTACTCTGTGTCTCGCCCTCGCCCCGAGTATTTTATTCACAAAACCAGAGTGGTGAACGTGCATTGCCAATATAGACACGACCAACGCCAACCAATTTATCACGAAGCTGATGAACATTCTATCACGACCGCGTTACGCCCACCGTTACAACCGCCCTACTTGTGGGTAACCTCGCAGTTTGAACGAATTCTCTTTAGTCCATTCAAGATCGTTCGAAAGATTCATGGCCTGTGTAGGTCTACAAGAAGGCTATCTTCTGTCGGGTCCGTACTTAGGTTGCGGATGGCCACCAAAGGACGACGGGCCTTGGGCTCCGAAGCCTTCAGAGTTGGCGGGGCAGTTCTGCACTGGAATGCCCAAGCTACCAGGTTTTACTGTCTTCTGCACCTCGGTTTTAGTGCCCTCAAAGTCTTTACGTGCTCTGTGTTTGGGTAAAACAGTAATGCTTGACCCTGGTTAGTAGGTATGGCGACCGTTGGCTGGCCCTGCTGTCGCTTCAAGAGCGATGCGTATGTGGGCGCGGTTGCATCAGTGGAGGCTGCAGTCATGGCGGCGAAATATCAGTAGCTTGGCAGTATTGTGTCAGGTGGATCTGTCAACCGAACAAGATGCTCCCTTGATTTTTCGTTGTTGGTAGCAGCTTATCTCTGTACTAACTTAACTTTATTTCACGCACTGGATATCAGAGGAACATGTAAAAAAATGTTTATCTCTCTTTCTCTCCTGTCTATAGTAAATTACGTAACGTAGCTCTCGCTCTTTCTATCTTAACTAAATTATCTCGTTCCCAACTTCTGTAGGAATCGTTTTCGTAACGCTCTTCTCACGCATTCACCAACTTGCTCTTTAAATAACGCGTGAGCAAAGGAGTGTTATTTAAAACGTGTGGTGATACTAACCTTCACCATTTCTTTGTCTTTGGCTTTGTCGTGTCGGTGGGGGTCAGTAGCTTGGAGTGAACCCAGGCAAAGCCAGTTGAACCGAGGGTGCTGCTCTTTGTAGCCCTCTTATAAGATGGAGAGGGGACTGAAGAGCAGAAGGAGGAGGCGCTTTTTGTACCCCTCTTAGAAGAAGAGTGGACTAAGGAACAACAGGAGGAGATGCTTATACGCACGGAGCAAGGGGCGAGAATGGGAACCTCACCCCATTCGACTGTCTTATAGTTAGTTCTGTGGTATGGAGCAACACTCCTGTAGAGGTGGCAGCGGTTCCTTGGGCGACTGACTGGCCGTCGAGGTGCTCCGATGGGTTGTAGTTCCGGACGCCTCACCTAAGGTGGCACTGATCGCATTCGCGGTGGTTTTTGTAGATTTTCGGCTGGACCGACTTAGGCCCAGTGAAGGCGCGCAAATACGTTTCCCCGTTTTACAAAAATGTGTCCAGTGCAGCTTCATCGGTGACTATACGACTCATCGGGTGATGGCCTAGGTGAGATTGTGGTTGATAGGATAGGCGTCTCTCTAAAGTAACCATTATTATCTTGACCGAAAGGGGCCGTGGTGTCCCCTCGCACCCTCTCTAACGAGGGGGGGGCAGCTCACGCAAGGCAGCTAAAATTGGCCTTATAGTGAGGTCTGGAAGAGCCTATTCAGCTATTACGGAATACAGAATCTCCTACTTTTAGGTCATTATATTTTCTGTTTTTATCAAATATTTGTTTATTATAATTGTGTGATTTGATACTATTTTCTAAAGCAATTTTTCGGTCTCTTATTACATTGTTTTTGTTACCATTTGTTTCAGCTCATCTGGAAGAATGTCAACATTTTTTCCCCCAATAAATATTTTGTTGAAAACGCCGTTCGTTACATTATGTTCAGTTTCGTTATAGTTTTCCGTACATTCGTGAGCTATAAGTTGTCCAAGCAATCTTATTGGTTCTTTCATTAATTTTACAGCGAATTTTATTAAATAACGTTGGGTTTAATCTTTCGTTCAATCTATTCGAAAAAGGCGTATTTACTGCAGTAAAAAATATATGTATATCTTCTTTTTCGAAAAAAATTTTTGAAATTTTTTTTATACCTGGATTACGCTAAATTTACATCGAAAGTAGAAAAAAATACACCTCCTTGTTTTAATCATTAAATTCTCGATTTGTGGAAAAGGTTGCGATTACAATTTTAAGTGGAACTACAATTTTATTTGATTCACGAAAATCTACACAAAGATGTGATCTCCTTCCTTATTCTCTTTTAAATGCTAGTGTTATTGGAGCTGCAAAAGGGATATATGATTCCTCTACTAAATTACTTTCTAAGAGTTTTGATATTTGTTGTTAAATCTCCTTCATGTATTTTTCTCTGATGATCTAAATTACTTACTGTAATATCAAAATTATCAACTATCAAATTTTCATCAACATTTATTTTATATTCAATAATGGTATTTTTTCATTTCCCTTTGTAACGTCCTCGCGTTTTCTTTCATATATACTTTGTTCATTTTTTATATCACGACCTGAACTACCAGGAGTTGCTTTAGCGCTTATAGTTTGTTTTTCCTTATTTTTTATATCTTCTCTCTTTTATTATCTTTTTATTATTATCGCCAAGGATATTTCGGGTGATATATAAATTCTCATTTTGTGATAAATAAAAATTCTTTATACAATCTAATCCAGCGAGAGAATTATAGTCAAACTTATCGTTATCGATAGCAAAAACATTTACATATTTCTCTATTTCGAATATTTTAATCTTTAAAGTTACCGTTCCTATGGATTTTCTTACGCCATTGATAGTTTTTATTGTTGCACTTTTATTGTAAGTAGGTACATTTTTTAAATATAATAATTTTGAATTTATTAAGGACACATTACGAATCATAAATTTCTGATGTTTCCAATGTGTCATTTATAAGTACTTTAATTTTTATTAATGGCGGCACTATTAGTATTTTGGATGAATTTCATTTAATTCTCTCTAATTCTGAATTGTAAACACTCCCCATGGGATATTTTTTCGTCTTCCCATTATCTTTAATTTTGAACCAGAACTCAGATTTAGGGTGGTAACGTACACCCTTATTAGATATCTTTTACAAGGACTAGTCCAAGGGCTTCACATTGTTTCCCTTATTTTTACTTTCGTATGGTCCTATCATTTTATTTATTTATTTATTTTTGGTTACCAAGCGCTCTAAACTTCTGATATTATTAAATAAGTCTTTACTTTCTTTTAAACTACTCCTATCAATCTGATCTGCAATAAATTTCGGTATCCCGGTTGCAATTGGATTAATTAGACTAATTGTATCCATGGATAGACTTATTTATTTCTAATAGTAGTCTCTTTTTCTTTAACGCCTTCTCTAGTAATGAACTCTGTCTGCATTTAAATAACATTGCATACCTGATTGGTGGCCAAACCTCATCCACACATGTCCCACAAAAGATTTATTTCAACCATTGCCCATTCCGAATCTATTGTATGTTTTATCAGCATTGAAGTCTAAACAAGAATTTTGTATGAATGAAAGAAAAAAAAAATGTTTAGGTTAAACATTTTTTTTTTCAATTTCCTCTTTTCCTACACGCGCATTTTCCGCTTCAGACATATACATCCACTGGAACACATTAGTAGTTTTGCTACGGAATATTTCTATTACAATTTTTTCTGCCATTTTCATACTACAAAGCTGTGAAGAATTTCTTTCCGTTTCAGCGAAGCTTTCCATGATTTTGGCTAGAGATTTTTCAGAAAGTTCTGTGTTAGAAATTTGTGGTACTGTTTTTGCCTCCAATAGGACCCCATAAATTGCTTATTTACATCTTCATCACAATAAACCGCCTTCAAATCCGGGTTCATGGATATCCACACCTGTCGTTTCTCATGCCGTCTTTGTAGTGTAGTCCTTACTTTGGAAAACAATTGGGTTTGTGCCAATTTACCATGCAATCTTACAGGTTGTAACGTATCTGGAGGCGCAAAGCTTCGGTCATCTGAAACCGTGATTGTCGTTACACATATAATATTTGTTTTCACATCTTCATTGGCTTTGACCATGAATTTGAATTTTAATCTTTCATTATTCCTGCAAACTAGCTGCTTAAATGTTGTTTTATAATATTATATGACGATAATAAAACTACTGTACTGTAAAGAGATGTTTTATTTATACAATACATTTTACAAAACATTCTTTAAACAATAACAATATTTAATAATAACTCACCTGAAAAGAGACACAACATTTAAAGTTATTGCTTTACCAGTTCCTATTTATTTAGTATTCAAATTACAATTCATTTCTATTTGATCAACATATCATTCATATTTTGCATTCTATGTCATATCTACCATATGACATACGGCTCCCTAGATTTAAATAAATTGACATACAACTTATTAAAAACAAACATAAATTAAAGGAAGTGTCTACACTTCGTTTACATGTATCTAACCTATATTGGAACCCTGCGTTGAGAGATTCCGCTATTTATAAAATAAGGACGCTTCAAACTTTCCTTACTTTTGATGTCAGGATCAAAGTGGATGCTCGTCTATATTGTGTGTCTATATAGTGGAAGGTTTAAAGTCGCACGGCCAGGTGCTCACAAATCAATTAGGTGCACACGCGTAACATAATAGCTATATATTTACAATGTTTCTATTTTCTAACATATTTTTTAATTAATTTTCATCTCAACGTTGAAATCCAAAGTCTGTAGGAAATTATGTGTATTGCAAATGAGCGTAAGTTAAACTAACCGAGACATTAGTTTTAGCGTTTTTTATTTCGAGACGAGTTATATTGTATCGTTGATAAAATGTTATTAGTTTATTATATTTTACCGTATTTGTTTCTGGACCAAACGATGTATGTAGAATGTAAGTTAGTTCCCGTACTCTACAATATCATTATTAATAAAAGATACGTGTGTTACATTAATTCTTAATGAACACCCGAGTCGAGAGCTTCGAGCTGGTCTATCCGACTAGCATGAATTCAAAGGATGGCTTTATCACGCAACATCTACGGCAACGAGTCGTTTGGAATGTGTACATGTACACGCGTTAGTGGTTATACTCCTTTGTCGTAACAAGAGTTAAACTGAAATGTGGAGCTAACTTCTGTGTGTCGGTTTTTGGTGACAGTGTGCGCGCGCATCGTAAAAATTTACTCTCATCAATCTTCCCAAACGCGCCAAAAGAAGCATAACTTCAGAAACCGATCAAAAAAAGTGCGAGTTGACTTGCGCTTATGAGGGTTCCGTACAAAGTTAGACATAGTAAGGAATGTTCATTAATTTCTTCCTAATAAGTATATCATTGTATTTCAATAAAAATATTATATTCATTTACTTTATTTCTGTATGAAATCATAATGTGCGAAATTTTAAATTGAAAGGAAAACGCCGATTTCATTAATTTACAAGGTAAGATTATATCGCCCATTTTCTTGTCGTTCAGTTTTATTATCTGGCACTCGTACTGGTGTGGTTTTATGTGGACCCTCCGCCGTCTCCTACCTCTCGTGAGACCCGACTCGGCCGCACAGCTCTTACAAACCTGTGCACGCCTGGACAGTAACGGTGTTGATGATCGCAGCAGGCGCACCGCGTTCAATATGGGAGCAGCAGTGCAAGCCGAAGTCATGGCTACTGAACGACTGCAACTGGTGCAAGTGCCTCAGTAGCGGGACCTACCAGTGCGATGACCGGCGCTGCCCGACGGTCGATAAGTCCGCCCATTTCAAAGGTCAGTAAATCAGAGAGTGAGGGTTAGTGCTGAGGGTTAGCGCAGAGGGTTAGCGCTGAGGGTTAGCGCAGAGGGTTAGCGCTGAGGGTTAGCGCAGAGGGTTAGCGCAGAGGGTTAGTGCTGAGGGTTTGTACGCAGAGGGAGAGAAGATCATCATGTAACACGCCTGTGTTTCATATCAGCTATATTCAGAACATACACGAGGTCTGCGGTCTGTGAGCATTCAGCGTTTGGCCCTTGGTTAATGCAATGCATTAGATTGGATAAAGCGCAAATCCGCACTAGTAAACACCGATTCCTTACAAGGACGATCCATGAGAATAAAAAAACATCTAAATTTTAATAGAGAAGATGGCTGGGCCCTCTGCTTGGGACCCAGTGGTAAACACAGTCAAATGAAAAACTACACAACACCTAAAGACAGCAAGATATAACAAGTACTGTTTGTGTTAATCGGAACAACTAAATAATTATAATTATCCGGGAACTTTTAATACATTATGACATCAGGACATCTGTTACCTCAGTCCGCCCCTGACCATGATTTCTGTAAAGCTTCTGAAACGTTGAAAGTAGTTTTATTGTAATGAGTACAAATCGCGTAAACTTCAGACACAATAAACCAAGACAGCTTCATCGAATTGCTATCCCGCAGATGGCAGATATACATTGCGATATATATGAGAATTTGTAATAGTCAATTTAACTGTTTCTATCACGCACAGAGGGAGGGCTCCCCCGACTATGACATAGGGGACAGATCGCGCGGTATCTATGATGCCTCGGCGATGACGTGAACCTGTGGCTCATAGAGAGGATCATGACCGGTTGTTTCCCCCTTTCAGTTTCTGACAGGTGAAAAGACTCGCGCTCTTGTTATGTTATTTAGCCTAAGAGTACCTTAGCCGGTACGGCGGTGCCACTTGAGCTAGGTATATCGCGGTTCATATTGTATAAATACGACCCAGATTTCTGGTAACAATTTACGTACGGGCTACCATACTGTTTACAGCACTGCCCTGTTTGCCTGTAGAACCTTCTCCCGTACCCTGTCCGCTTGCTGATCTAAGTTTCGGTGCAATTATAAACATTTCAGAATCACAGTGTCACGTAAATTTCGTTGCAGACGCAATTGCGGACATAACCGTGGGCATGGAGGGTCATGGCGCCTGGCGATCCACGAGAACCGCCTGTGAACCGGGCATCAGTTACAGACGTAACGGAGTGCTGTGCATCTGCGACGAAGATGGGAACTGGCCGAATAAGGTGTGTGAACTTATGTACCGCGTCCTGTACGCCGTGGAGACTACCGGTCTCGAAGTAGTTACTGGAAACGAAGCGTGCAGACCAAACCAGTTGTACCTAGTGGGCTGTAACGTGTGCTTCTGTCCACGTAGAGGATATTTATATCCTGACCTGTGTACGGACAGGATATGCCAACCAGACGACCCTGTACTTGAAGGTCGAACAGCCTACGAACGAAATGAAGATACGAAAATATATGTCGACAGAGAAATTTATGCCCCTTGCCAAATCAATAAGGAATACCGCCTCGGCTGCAGGAAATGCATTTGCCTGAGAAACAATAGGCTCATGTGCAACAATTGCACGGCCAATGTTACAGCGGAAAAAAGTTACTGCGACGATCACAAAGCTGGCAGCATATTCGATATAAAATGTAACTCGTGCCAATGCGACGCAAATAAGAATATGTATTGCACTGCGAAAAAGTGTCTTAAAAACGGCTCTAAAGATATCATGAAAATAATCAACATGAACCACGCGGTGAAAGATAAATATGACATTTGCGCTGCGAAGAAATACGAGAAAGGCTGCAGCTCCTGCAAGTGCATTAAAAGTGGAAACGGCGAGAATATTATAGACTGCGCCATAAACTGTGATAGTAAGTATACAATACACGAGAACTGTGTAGAGAACACGATGTATGAGCTCGACTGTCAGATATGCTACTGCTACGAGAAATCGATGGCGAAACGACAGTTTTGCGTTAGTAATCCGATTTGTCGCACCGACAGAGTGTTGAACGAGACGCGCACCCGGAATTTACTAAGAATGCACGGCTACTGCGAACCTCTTCACACTTATGAATTCGATTGCAACGTTTGCCAATGTCTGACAGATGGCAAAACCCTGAGATGCTCGTCTAAAAAGTGTGATCGACAAGCGTCCATCATAATCGACTCAATGGTACCGGTGAAGCTGCGGTCCACCGACGATTGTCCCGTAGGGCACTCGTATCAGGTAGACTGCAATGTGTGCTTCTGTTTGATAAACGGCAACCGAATATGCACTACCTTAGACTGTAAAGATTTATAATTCCTTATTACAATATTAAAAATGAATACAAACTTAAAACATTAAAAAGAAAATATAAAACTAAATGAATGCGACTGACAAACACACGGGAACACGACTCACCAGATTTTATGTTTTGCTTCTAAATGGAAAATCTCGGCAGCACGTACTTACGATGTCGTAACATATGTATGAGGTTACATTTTTTAATCGAACCAAAATATTATTTTATTGATGTAAATGTTTTAAATAAAACAATATTTTCAAATAATAAAATATATTTAACACTCAACATTGAACAATTATTTATTGCAAACAGACAAATCATACAAAGCCTAGAAAATATTTTGTGCCTCTTTCGTCCCAAAGTGCGCAAATGTCACACACACACACACACACACACACACAAAAAAAAAGAAGAAAATAATTAAAAATAATCGATCTTAACCACTTGTCGTGAGCTGTCAAATGGGAGAGTTAATTTTTGGCAATTGAAGTGTTTGTGCAGAAACATTTTTTTTCTTTGCAACAGAAATATTTGCTACATCCTCGCCTTCACAAAACAATAGATTCCATCTTACTTAACAATTCAATTACTTAGAAATAAAACACGTACGTAAGACATTCAAAGTAGCTAAATTGATAATAGAAATATTCCTAATTTTACCTATAGTCACATAAGTAGGACCAATCAATACATTCTATTCCGCATTATCAATTCTTCTTATTGTTATTACATAGATAACGCAGCTTACTTTCACAATTAGCTCCTATGTCCTGCGAGCATGGAGACTAAAGTAAAGACCAGGAGACTCGACTCGATTCGAGAGTTTGTGAGTTATCAGCGAAAGTTATCAGCTGTAAGGTACAGTTCCAAATTTCTACAGAGAGTCCACTACAGCAGAGAGTCGCCAAATCCATGCACACTTATACACGGAGTAGACGGCCTCCAACCTCCATACTCACAAGCACAGTAAAGGAACTATAAAGGCTCCAGAGAGCCGCAGATTGGTGTTGATAGACCTAAAATGCAAAAGTTAATCTTGTGTGCGGTTCACCTATAAGTAACCACGTCAACCATATTATTACCGCCTTCGAAAAAATATGAGGTTCCAAGTTCATGTATATATTTTTGTAGTTTTCCAACATGAATTCTATGATTCATATTTTAAAGTAAAACTTTGCGCGCGCTTCACTTGGGAAGTAAGATGGTAAATACGTTACGAGAGCTTTAAGAAAACGAGGCTAACGGAAGTTGAGAGGGAGATATAAGTTAGTGAAGATAGAAGAGGATGTTACTTTTTGATTATGTACTTAACACACAGGAGAGATGTGCGAACGCACGCATTTTCTTCCTTTCTTTTTCATACACACGTCTCGCACTTACTAATGAAGTTTTACTTCGGCTGTGTGATCTAGGGCACACTTGACTATTTTTGAAAGCTTAAGACCTGAAATACTTGACGCATTTTATGTGTAATAAAATCCGAATAGATACGTTACAGCTACAAACTATGTCGCGTTACACAATAAATACTTAAGAAACTACAAAAGAAAACATAACGGCAACATACAGTCGATTTCCGTTTCGGAGCTCCTACTCAAGATATCGAATCGGGATTTCGAACTCAGTCAAACCACACAATACCCACCCACACGTGGAAGTCTTCGCAACAGGCGTGTTTGTATGGAAAGAGTAATCAATGCGGTCGAGGTAAGATATAGGTGAATCGTGATGTGTGGCACTCCGTTATCTCTGCCTACCCCATTACGGTGCTGGCATAGTGAAACTTGTTGTTTTCGAAGTTTCTTTGAAGAAACTTGCAAGTGTGGCAATTCTGTTAGATATTTGGAATTAAAATTCATACCCGGAATTCCGACTGTATGTGGCGTCCACAATCCATCCATAATCATACTTGTTCACGACGATTGTTCATTTAAAAACATATTTACAAAACATCATCTCAGTAGAAAATAAGAATAATTGCAAATATTTTGTAAATTCCTGAATTATTTTTAACTATTTGCGCTTAAGTGGTGAATTGTGCTGGTGTGAATCTATCAACACCCTGTGGGCCACTCTGTTAGCAACCCGGTATAATCTCTCACTGAAATGTATATTATTACTATCTAGAAACTACATCGTAACGAAGCTTTTGAAGAAAAATGCATTTGTTAGATAATCCAGTGTCGACGAAGCGATTAAAGCGACACAAAACTTTGTGAATAGAATCACGAGAGACGCTAAGCACTTGAAGCGCTTTTAGCCACATTATTTTACTCCATAAGAAATGGATAAGGGCGCGTTTGGTGTGAAATAAAATATGACGAGTGCAGTGTGATCGAACGTTTCTGCGCATTTTCCGCGTATTACAATCATGTTCGTCCCTAAGGAGACTCCAGTCGCATATCTGAGCTGATGCACACAATTCACAATATTCCAACCACTTTTTATGCATTCATTCCTTGAGTTTTCGATAATCCCTTCTAGAATCTTCTAAGTGTGTAATCTAATCTTTTTGAGATTCTTAGTCGGAATTTGTCTTTTGAATCCGTGGATACAACACGTCTCGCCAGCTCTCTTCGCCTGCACTGACCAATTTCAACTGAAATCGCTGACACAAGAGGACATACGCATTCCAAATAATCTTTTTATATTGCACTACATTTTAATGTAAATAAGATTCAGTTTAGAATGCAAATGATACGGAACATAAGTAATTGAGAAGAACACGTAGTGATACCATAGCTGCGGATTCTCTAGGAAGTTTCCGTATTTTCCATCTACCCTCTGATGGACATTATTAATACGCTCAATAATTGTACTTTTTAAAGTGATTACTATTCGATTTGAAATTTGTACGTTACTTTCATAGAATATCTTACTTCTACACATGACATTACCTAGTGAAAAGTAAATGAGGTCCCTCGACTTGTTAAGAGCCGATTCTTGTCTGTTTAGTTCCTGTTACGTCAATAACAAAATTAAAAACTAAGGCATACTCCAGTAGACTCTTAGGAGAACACGTCGTTGACTTGCCTGAAACAAATACAAAAACACATAAATACCAAATCCCTATGTGTCTCCGAATGTACTTGGCGGAACTAGTCCCCAAAAATGTAGAGTGCGTGGATGTTGTCGCATGTTGTCGGATACATATGCTGTGACGCATGGTTACAGTAGCCTAATGTGTATGAAGAGATTTGGCTTGATATCTCTATAAATTTTGTCAAGAGAATTTACGAGTGTTCCTACGAGGACTTGCTTACCTGCAGCATCGTATAAACGTCGCGCGCCTCGGTAGCTCCCTCAGCCGCGCGGCGCCCACGTACGTGCACGCGGAGCGCAAGCCGCCCAGCACGTCGCGCACCGTCACGGCCACGTCACCGCGATACTCCACCTCCACCGTCTTACCTGTGATGTCGCAAGTATATAAGTAGTTTTCTCTTCCAATTTCAAAAAACATTCGCCAGAGACTAGTAGTGCCGCCGGCAGTCATATCGATATGTTATGGATACTTGGAACTGTCACCATTAAGGCAACGTAAATAACAGAATGAATGCGGTAATGATGACAATTATAGCTATGGGCCGCATTTGCCTTCGGAGTCCAGTCAGCGCCTGAGCTAATATTATGAATTGAGTCTGAAGCGAAATTTTTGTATCTCAAGAAAGAACCGAATTATTGTTAAAAACCTAAATTAGTTTTTTATAGAATGGTGGGGCAAACGAGAAATCGGAGCCCTTTTTAGTACTACCGACGCCCATGAACATCCATATAATTACTATTCCGATGCGTTGCTCTCCTCTCTCCCTCCCCCACCCAATGAGCCACCGGTTACTTAAAAACCACACGAAATGCAACACTGAAGCTGTCACTTTACGGTACTTTACCTCCCCGGTCGTGCCGGCACAATTCCGTTGCATAGGATGATGTTGTCTCATACACTATGCACGGCACTACCTGATCATGGCACTACTGAAATAAGTTGACCGTTTTTATTATTGCGGTAAATGTACAAAATTGTTCGAAAATTTGTGTTTAATACTCAGCAAACAAAATAACCAAAATGTAGTTTTTGGTTTACTCGCGAGTCTCACCCGTTTTGCACAATGGTAATCATTAACAAAAAGTAAACAGAAAAACGGCCACATTTGAAACGATAATTGAAGCTGATACTGTTTGTCATTCATTGAAACTGTATGCCGATGGTAATTATTAGTGTAACACACTAGTATGTGTCGTTATTATGTTACATTTGTTCAATAAAGAAGAGGTACGTAAGCGTAGGAATTATTACGCAAGAATCAGGGACTTCTTAGGAGACGCGTAGGAACAATGATTGGGGACTACGACCCCAGGCGATAGGACTTTTTTATTTTTATTTATTAGAGAAATAAAGCTTATTTGTAAAGGTTGTCTTAGAATATTTTTTTTGTGATAGATAAACCAGCCAAGTTGCCACCAATAATTACCACAATCCACCATGACTAATATCTGTATACACTTCATGTACAGACACAAAACAAAAAATGACACAAATGAAAGAAAAAGAAAGAATTGAATCATTACAATCAAGTGGTTAGGCTAATTATCAAAGTAAAATATTTGGATGCTTTACATTGCTTCTAAATGCAGCGAAACAATCGTGAAACAATACATATTCAGTTCTACAATACTTGTTAAATTGGCGACATGATCTGTACGAAAATGAGTTTTCTACATATTGTTTTCTTACAATGGGCATATACAATGAATGATGCTTACTACGGGAACTTAGCCGAGGACCACTAGTATCAATGTGGCTATGTAGAAGTGGCGAATAAATTTTTTTAATCATTGATTTAGATAAAAAAGTTAAATCTCCTCCACAATGGCGCTGCAGCAAAGAAGGTAAATTGCTACTAGATGAAGGATACTTAAATTTGATATGTTTCAAAAATAGTAAAGACTCGATATCGATGATATACTTTTTTGATAGGGGTTCCAGACAATGGATGCGTATTCTAAGACTGATCGAACAAAAACATTGAACTATAACACGTCTATAAAATGATTCCGGAAATCTTTGCCTACTCTTAGGAGGAAACCCATCACATATGTATTGCTTTATTAACAATAATATCGCTATGTTGGGTAAAAGTCTCCCATCACGGCCATATGTCATATATTTAATATTTGGTCACCAAGTTAATACTTATATAATTTCGGAGAATTCATTATACAACAAAAAGACATTATACAACATTTTCATATGTTAAGGTATAGTAAATTATTGTTGCGGTATCTATACATATTATTAAGATCCTTTTGTAGACTTTCGCCATCCGAATTATTTTTAATTGTTTTGTATATTTTCATATCGTCAGCGTAGAGAAGATTATTAGAAGACTTAACATAAAAATGTAAGTAATAAAAAAAATATTGAATGAAAGAGGTCCGAGATGCGAGCCTTGGGATACACCAGATGTTACTGGAACAAAAGATGAGCAATGACCCCTAACTGTAACAGCTTGGGATCTGTTCTCTAAGAATGTTAGCCAACGTAACAGATCGCCATGTACACCGACAGCCTCCAATTTCTTATACAACAAATTATAACAAATCTTATCAAATGCCTTGGAGTAGCCGGTATACACGACATCCACCTGAAGCATTCATGTTTATATATATATGCTACAAAATACTTAGATATGATTGGGTAGACCTATTTTTAATAAATCCGTGGTATTGAAGAATGATAATATGCATAAAAAATATACAGTCATAAACATTTTTTTCAAATAGCTTAGAATGACACAAAGTTCAGAAATTGGTCTACAATTTACGATATTATATATATCTCCTGATTTGTGAACAGACACAATTAAAGACTGTATAAAGGATAGGCAGGATGCTCAAAACAAGATCTAAGAAAAGTTTCTGGCAACTTATCAGGGCCGCAACCTTTACCAGTGTCAATATCTTTTTAGTATTTTTCAACGATTAAAGGGGTTAACTCAATGAAACCTATCGAAACTTCAGATATTTGACATGTTTATTAGTATTCACACGTGAGGTTGGACAAGAGCTGATTGAAAATAACTATTGAATAACGAACATGTCAATGAACCATTTGGTGAATAAAACATATTAACGGGTAAATGGCAATTTGATCTCTATATTACTGTTTAGCTGTTCTTTTTTTAAATATTTTAAGGTGGCATACGAGAAGTCTCCTTCTTGTCGTCACTCATAGACATCCACATAACGGACATGGAGTTGCGTTGCTTTCCTTCACTTCTCCATCTCCAAAGTTGATACTGTAGCAATTCGGTTGTTAGCACTATCTCTTTAAAAAATTGACTTGCGACTCACCTTCGGAAGACCGGTACTCAGCCATACCGCCGGAATGTTTCACCATGGCAGTGTTGGAGGACATGCCGTAGAACAGCTTGACCTTCCGTCCGTCCGGTTTGGTGACCACCTCCCCGCCGCACTGGTCGTGGCCAGCGAACATACCGCCCGCCATCACGAAGTCCGCGCCAGCACCGAAGGCCTTCGCTACGTCGCCGGGACACGTGCACCCGCCGTCCTGGAATAACAGTGTTATGTTTAATTCAACATACATGTGAGTTCACAGCCTGGGTTGAGTTCGAAATATGGACCTGCATTAAGACCGGAACTGGACTGACTCCGGATCTGGGCTGGTCCAAGAACTAGATTGAGGCAGAACGTGGGTTGAGTCCGTATCTGTGATCTAGTGGACAGTGCACGACTCCGGTTCGGGTCTCAAAACAGACATAAGTCTGATTTTTCTTAGGTCTTAAGAAATTACCGTCTTATCGGCATAGGAACGTCGGAAAATAAACATAATTTCCCCTGCGTGTGGGGGTCTAGAGTATTTATAAAAATGCGTACGCAACGGCAGTACTGTACGCTCACCGATATGATGTGTCCCTTGAGGCCGTGCGCCGCGTCCGCGCACTCGATGACTGCGGACAGCTGCGGGTAGCCCACTCCTGTCTTGATGCGCGTCGTGCACACAGACCCTGGACCGATACCCACCTGAAAGTTAGGACACGCGTTTCACAGCTATTACATGTTTTTAGGGTTCCTCAAAAGAGAAAACAGAACACTTTGTTGTCTGTTTGTAGACACATCTCTCAATAAAACCTAAATTCTATTATACTATCCCGGTGATCTAGAATATTAGAAGAGAAACAGCAAAATGCGGATTAAGGGAGATTGACTCTTCATAATTTATTAATTACAGGAGAAAACTTTTTCAAGTCCGGAGAAAAAGGAGACCATTAGTGACCCTTAGTGTTCCAGTTCGGCTCGCACTTGACCAGTTTAACTATCTCTGAAAGAGCTCTATCTAAGAGCTCTGTTGCTGAGCTATAATGTCACCCTGTTAGCACATCTTCATCATCATCATTATCAGCCCTTATCGGTCCACTGCTAGACACACTGGGCCTCTCTCAATGAATGCCAAGACGACCGATCTCCCACCTGGTGGACGGTCGACCAACACTTAGTTTTCGTAAACGCGGCCGCCACTCCAGAATCTTACTGGCCCATCTGCCATCTGTTCTTCTGTGTGGCCAGCCCATGTAAGTACATATTTATCATTAAATAATAATGAATGGATGTATGAATGGCGTACAAGACGCCGCCCTGTAAATTAACTTCAGATCTACGTATTCGTTTAGCGTTGCCAAGCGTCCGCCTACAGCCGGGCGTAGGCTTGTCAAATGCTTGAGTAGCCATATCAAACGTTGTGCAGCTTATGTCAAGATTGTATACACTTGACCACAAGGTCAAAATCGCTTACGATATATATGTTATAAAATAAAGTCCCCAAAGGTTATGTGATCCATGGGCTCTAGTCCACAGAACGGATCTTCATGCGGTTTTCACCCATGCATAAGCATGAATTTGGATGGAACTCAACTCAGACACAGATTAATAAAAAAAAAAAGATAATAATTAAAAAAAAACTTTTTATACATTACATGTTAATAGTTCCATTTGGATAGATTTTACGCGAGGAAAACCGTAGGCGCAGGTCAACAGCTCAACAGCGCATAGCTCAACAGCTGTCATTATTTACCACTCTAATGAAACCCTCTAATTTCTATTATTTATAGCTTTGATTTGCATCGAGATTAAATGATTGTGGAGACAATGATTTTACTAACCCTGCGTTAAAATTGAGTTGCATTTGTCTGTTGGGCATTTCATATTGTATTGACAATCATCACGTGTAAACATTCACACGCATGTCATGCGGATGCGTTGTCACATAGCTGGTTCATTGAAAGTTCTAAATACCAGCGGAGACTTGGTTCCAAACCAACTATCTGCCCCGACTTCAGTCGTCACTATATCACATAAGAGATCCTGACAAGGGAGGCAGAAGGATTCGTGGAGCGCACCGCGACCTGCTCAGGGCAGTCTTAGTGAGAGTGAGGTGCGATCTGTGAAGCCGACCCAATTCGCTGCAATGTAACAATATCATTATCTCTTACAAAATGTCGATTTCAACCTTCGATCAAATATGTTTAAACATATTATTTACTAGCGAATGAACTATAATAAAGTGAAACTTGCTTCGCTTCGGGTTTTCACTTAAAACGCATAGCCAGCCAGCCCAGCGGAGTTTTTCTTATAATTAAAACTCGTGATATCTTTTGACTGGAACGTCCGAATCGAATCATTTACAAGGTGATAAGAAGCTATTGAGGTAGTCTTAAATAATGATTTATTTATTTTGATAAAGATCAATACCTAGCTAGGTACGAATAAAGAGCTTTTTGTTTCAAATATTAGTATAGAAGTATAGATAATTTTAGTATCCATCCATCCATTTGTATTCGATATAATACAAGATGTTATGCTCAAAAATTGTTGATTTCGTTATGACAAAACTGCAAGACCTTGCCTCTTGCCAAATTGCAAACTCTAGGCCAACGGTGCGTAAAATTAAACAATAATGTTATCGTTGCGTGTATTACCGTAGCATTCAATTCACATTTTCAATGTTTTTGGAAACTTCTGTCTGCAATAATAATAATTATTGTACACCTTTCCTGGATTTTAATTTGTACCATAAAAATCTATGCAAATCTATTTCGTCGTGATAAAAGATTTGAGGCATTTACCGCCCCCACACGAGGAACCAATGCTACGTAAATGCTTTCCTCACGTCAACATCTTACCATGAAAATCAGAATAGAACCGTTTTGGAGGATGGTTCGCTGACAGTGTGGGGAGTCTTCATGTAGAACTCTACCGCTGAAAAATAGATGGCAGCCAGGCTATGTGACTCCGAATCTGTTGATTCCAGGGGAGTCGTCCGCATCGCTATTCAATCGACTCCACCCAACATTGGGATCGAGAAAGGGCACCCAACAAGTCCACGCTGGTTATCTGGCTGGTGGTGCTGCTGATGTACTTAGTAATTTCTTTTTTGCTCATACAAACTTCTCATCGACGTTGAAAATTCTGGATTCTACCTTAATGATATCAGCTCCCGACAGGATCAGCTCCTCCACCATCTCGCCGGTCACCACATTGCCAGCCTGGAAAATATATTCGTGTTACAATCAAAGAATGTGCCACTTCTGCATAGCGCCTGATTTAATCTAAGATCGCAATGGATAGATAAGGAACCACAAAGCATTGGGCAAAGCCTGGATACTCACAATGATTGTGTGCGTGGGGAAGGCGGCGCGTACCCTACGCACGTACTCCACGAAGTGCTGCGAGTAGCCGTTGGCCACATCGAGACAGATGAAGCGCACTGCCTTCACGCTGTTGAGGATCTCGGAGAGGCGGTCAAAGTCCGCCTCCGCTGTCCCGGAGCTGGACGCTGGAAAGCATAAATAGCGCTTCTTTGTATCTGAACTTATTCTTGCTGTATTCGCATCCAGCAGCTTCATAGGATTGCTTTGAGTGCTCGTCGGGAGACTAGGTTTGAGGTCAATAGTTGACCCTCTCTCTTGTAGATATGCATCCCGATACGGGGAATGTTTGCTATAGCAAATTTAACTCTTATTATCATGGCCAGAAAAACCAAGGTATCCGTTCTCCCCAACACTGATGATGGGGACAGCTCGCGCGCGGTAGCTGAAATGGTCATGGCGCTGAAGTGTACGTTTGGTTCATAGAGCGGCGTGTAAATCGTCTACCCGCATAGGGCCCGTGCACTAAATATATAGTGAGCACCGTGTGTCCGCCTGTCATGTAGTGTGCCCTACACAGGGCATGCATGAAGTGTAAAAATTAGAAGGATAGAGAATCACGTTTTTATCATATTATAATGGGACAAACCAGCATTTGGTGACGATTATTGCTGTTCAGATGCGTCTCCCTTTCTCCTCTCCTCTACTGGGCCACCGGATGCAAATAGATAGTTGGCGAGAGGAACCCCCTGAACCCCGACGTCTTACATTAAGTAATAATAGGTTCTCGAGTGACGGCCCCGCACCGGAAGACGGAGTATAGGAAAGGTCCTACCTGGGGACCGACGACTTGGTTAAGATGGTGGGGAGCTGTACCAAGTGGCTCGTAATCGCTACCTATGGCGCTCTATGGGGGAGGCCTATATCCAGCAACCGGTCGTTGTCAGGCTGATGATGATGATAAGTAATAGGTCTATACTTTCAAGGCTGAAGGCACTGTAGGTTTATAGGCGGTGGGGGTTTGATAATTCTCCGTCGCTACAGACTGGCAGACTGCCAGAACTGGCTCGCGCTCAGTCCACATGCCGCCAAGACAATATGACTCTTGCACGAAAGATTCCGTCCGCTATAGCATAAAGAAACGCCAGAAAGTCACTGTTGTCGCTTGGGGGACTCAAATTTTTTTTTTCTGTTTTTACTATTGGTAGTTACATCGGCAACAGGAATGAACCATCTGTGAAATCATCAAATGTTCACCTGTCACGGTTAGTGAGGCGATGGTGACAGACGGACTGACGGACTGCGAAGTTTTGGTTGTAGGGTCCCGTTCCCGGGTTTTACTCTTTGTGTAAGCAACCTCGTTTCTCGCAGATGCGTATGTTAAACGTTTTGCTCGGAGGTCATGGGTACTGTTTAAAACTTGAAAGCTAGGTTTGATTACGGTAATACTTTGCGAGATATTTGCTTCTAAAGTTCCTAAAAGTGTGTGTCCCTCTATAACTTCTAAATCACCGAATCCTTGTAAAAAATTGGGAAGATAGAATATAGTATAAAAGTTTAAACGAAAATTGATTTGGTACTTTGAGATATGAGATTTTTTTGCTGCTACGGAACCCTTCATAGGTGAGTCCCACTCGCTCTTGGCCGGTTCTTGTTTAAAATAGAGGGCCAAACGAGGAGTTGGACCCTTTAGATGACTACCGACGCCCATGAACATCCACATATAGGTCTCTCGTAAGGTTGCCCTCACTCAGTCTTCCCCACAATTCTACTCTGCTATTATACTTACTTTTACTATATGTTCTATTCAAACTCACCGGAGGCACGAAACGCGACAGCGGCGCTGTCTGCGGCGATGTGAGAGCGAAAGGTACCTCAATCATTCTAAGTTTGTCAGCGGTGGCAGTCTCACGAGAATAGAAGAACAATATGTAGAACTTACCTATTTGGTCTAAGCACTGGGGGTTCTCCTCAGCGAACTTCTTCCATTCTTCTACGCTGTAATATTTGTGAATGCAGGTGAACACCCCGTGCTGGAAGTAAGGAAATGCATGATGATATTGCACACCACCCTCTCGGGTCACCCTATGTACCATCCCCCTCCCTCCACAGCGTATCGCGCGTTTACTAAAAGCTCGACAACACCGCTATTGCGTCGCTACAAGTCGCTGCCGCCAAAAAAATCCTACTAACATTATAAATGAGAAAAACTTTATGTATGATTTGGTTCAAATATGACACAGATATATTAGTATCTGGAAATACGTGAAATTACTTCGCCAATTTCTTTCCGCGGAATAGATCTTACGCAGGTGAAACCGAGGGACACTGCCTATAAAAAGCATTTCTTTTGAACATCTTACAACGTGAATAACGCGTTTCGGTACATGCGCACCGTTATTATATTATTATTTGAGGGACATGCCTTCAAATTTTGATACCGTCGGCCATCTCTATAGAGACTGGCCATTTGAGCAGGACATGTCACAAGTGCAGGCGCGTGTGCGCGGACACAAATGCATTCTATACTCCCCCATTCCCCTATTTCGATGGGACGGTACTCCACACAACCGGAGGGAATTCCGGCGGAGGACGGAAGGCATAACGTACAACGAGGCCCACGAGTGTCATACCGACAAATTCCCGACCCGGGACTGTTAAAAGAAATTAGTTATACCCAACTTTTGGTTCAACACGAAACTCTCGTGGGGACTTCGTTACCTGTGTTACGCTTACCACCAGACAAATAAATACTCGCGCATGCGACTCGAACTACATGCTGTTCCTACTCGGTTCTGTGTTGACTGATCAGATCTCTTTGTACAATTTTTTCTCAGAATGTCTGTGAGTATATTGTAGGAAATCGGAGGCTTGTTAACAAAGGCTACGTTTTTGTTGTTGTGTTATATAAACATCCTATGAGGATGTTTATGTGCGTCTGATTTAGGAACTGCTCGTTTGTTTCATATTACATGCACACGTGATTCTGAGTATTACTTATCTCAATCATCATTCTGGATTTAACCACTATCAACTGTTAAGAGTGGCTCATAGATATATTCTGTCGGTTTAATTTGTCTATTCCTTAGCTTCATAATCTAACGGTCATATTCAATATACTATCTATCTATGACTTTGGCTGCTAGAGACAGAATTTTTACCAAAAGTTCCATGCGAAATATATGTCGAAATTCTATCTCCAGCATTAAAATCCACCGATGTTCTATCTACATTGAAAAGTGACGTAAATCAGCAACTCATAGCCCATTCGTCATGTTTTATATCCTCGGTGCCGAGTAACAGAAACAATTTGTAATTAAAAAATCTGTGTGTGTCAGCTCTAACAGGCGGCTAGAATTTCCTCCTTAAGAATGAACACGATTTTGAAGTAACAAACTTCAGCGATTTTAGCGCCATTATGCGTAAAGTGCTACGTTGAGTGTGAGATGCACACAGACCCCTTGGGGCTTCACCCGCGAGGATTGACCCACAGGACCGATGACAATGGCCTGCCACGTAGTTGACTCTCGGAATGTCCTACCTTTGCCAACTCCTTGGCCATTTCGAAGGTGCCCACGGTATCCATGTTGCTAGCCATGATAGGTACGCCCCTGTACGTCTGTCCAGAGTTCCGGAATGTGATCTCCCTATACAAGTCCACCTGGAACAACAAATAGTTAATGTTGGCACCCAAGTTTCATTAGCAAATTTATTAGTTTACCTGTTGATGATAAGTCGAAACCGGTCGTAAATGCAAATTTAAAAATAATGAACTGTGGAAAAAGTATATACAGTTTATTTATTCATTCAAGTGGCAACATCGTATGATATGTTTCGTGACGTACCTGACGTGAGAAGAACCGGCGAAAAATACTCAGCGGGACTAATGACGAGAGACGAGATGATATGACAAAAAAAAACGTGTAAAAATATCGCTATAATAGTTTTTTTTTATTTTTGGCACACAGCGGATGTGTTCGCTTAAAAACTGAGGACAGTACTTTAAAGAAACACGTCAATCTAACAGAAATGCTCTCAGGCGACCGGGTCCGATTAGACGAGTTCGTTATTTTTTTATATTAGCGGGACGAACGAAATCTACTTCATAACCACTGACGCTCACAAACATCCGCATAGTTGTTATACAGATCGATTGCCCTCCTTTCCTCTGCCCCTACAATAATGAATAGTGATGGCACATTGTAGGGATTATATAGATTTATGCATAACTAATGTGCGGATGTTTATGATCATCGGCAGGCAGCAAATGATTCCGGCCGCCTGTTTGCTCCCCCGACCCTCGTGCAACAAAATCAGACGAAAAATAAAATATGAAATTGTAATCGTTTGTTACGCGCGGTACAGAGTCGTGCCGGGTGCGGCCCGCACCGCGCGGTCGCGATCGATAGCTGTGGCTGATACTGAAGCGTACACACAGAACAAATAAAACAAAACTCATTGCTTCTTAACATGAGTCAAGGATTGTGAGTCGACATTCGACTCACAATCCTAACTATTATTATCATTAGTATTTAGTAGGAGGTAGTGTCATGCTTACAGTGCATGCAAACTCCTTTCTTGAACCAGGCTTCTATATCGAAGATGGAAAACCGGATGCGGCTGCATCTGGGCAAAAGATATAAACACCACACACCGCACGAGATCGGCTCAGTGCCCGACATGCGCATCCGTTCATCGTACGGCTGCACTCGGGGACAGCTTTAAATACGCGCCATCCAGGTGCTGGAATAACCTCCCTCCTCCACTTCGTGACCTTTCTTCAAAACAATCATTCAAACGCCACTATAAAAAGTGATTAATTCAGGCTCAGAAACAAAGTTATTTTATTTGTCAATATCATGCATTATTTATTATTATTATTACTATCTTATACTGCGTGATATGTAAAAATATCTATTTATCTACGTAACATACATAAATAAATAGATATTTTATTGTGCATGACGCACCCAGCCAATATCATGTATAGTGGTTTATTACATTCCCGCAAATCTTAATGTGTGACGTGTTGATGTGACGCTAATATCGTAAATGTATTAATTGTATTGTATTGTGAAATCGTGAATGTATTATTTCTGTTTTATTGTGTCATATATGTATTCATATCATAAATGTATTCATTGTGTTGTGTAGTGTAATCATAAATGTATTCACTGTGTTGTATAGTATTACCGTAAATGTATTCATTGTGTAGTGTAACCGTAAATGTATTCATGTTGGTTTGTAGTGTAATCATAAATGTATTCATTGTGTTGTATAGTGTAATAGTAAATGTATTCATTGTGTTGTGTAGTGTAATCATAAATGTATTCGTTGAGTCGTGTAGTGTAATCGCAAATGTATTCATTGTGTAGTGTAACCGTAAATGTACTCATGTTGGTTTGTAGTGTAATCATAAATATATTCACTGTGTTGTATAGTGGAATCGTAAAAGTATTCATTGTGTTGTGTAGTGTAACCATAAATGTATTTGTTGTGTTGTGTAGTGTAATCGTAAATGTATTCATTGTGTTGCTTAGAACCTCAGCACCATTGCCGGAAAGAAAAAAAACTGGTGACCCTGAAAATCAGTGTTAGGACTATTAGTCCTAACTTGTGCTTTTTATTTATTTATTTAAACGGAATTGGACCGGCACGATTGGGGAAGTACCTCTGGCTCACTTGATACATCAGACAACATCAGCACATCAGCACAATTCTGCCGACACGTTGCCCACATCAACATCAGCACAATTCTGCCGACACGTTGCCCATGTGTCGGCAGAATTGTGCTGAGGTTCAATGTAATCGTTGAAAGGCTCCGATTTCTCGTTTGTCCTCCTATACTATAAAAAAAATTAAGGCCCGAGGGACCGAGGGGTCCCTCCTCCTTTCGACTCAGATGTCGGAGGCAGCTCCCGCGCGGTGGCTAAAGTGGCCTCGACGCTGACGTGAACGTTCGGCTCACGGAGATGATCATGACCTTCTGACGGATACAAGCATTCATTCATTTCACACAAGTGGTGGCCGCTGCCCTGCCTGGAGACATAGGAGTAGCGATAGAACGTAATCGCGACTTTGATTTTAAACAATGTCATATGTAACAAACGAATTATTTTCCTCTCATCACAACGCTTTCGCCGCTGAGCTCTCGTGCCGGTCGGCGTATGGATCCGTTGACAATCGCCTGGCGCTGGGCCAAGGAGTTACACACGGGAAAAATAAGTCCCGTTCGCTAACTTTCTGGTGTATCTGTAGCGATTACTTCTGACTACATGACGGTCTAGTAGCGGTTGCTGATAACACGGCCCTCCTCGTCCTACATGCTTTTAGATGACCATCAAGTACCAGCACCCATAGATATCCTCGCATAAAAACTCAACCAGCGCCGACACCATTTTGGCTGCCACGCCCGAGCTAACGGGCGTCTGAGTCGGGGGATGGGAAACTCCGCGATCCCTGGCCTCTCGGTCCCTACCGGTTGGTGACGCCCATTAACATCCAACAATAGTGTCTACTCAGCTGTCCTAGTGCTAGCCCGTCACCACGGCCGTGACTGATGACGATATGGCGCGCGTCATGAACCGTTACGGTTTCTTTTAGCTCGCTTTTACAAAATTTACTACTACTATTATATTTATAATCTCTGAGGTCTGTGACATACGGACGGTCGGACGGACATGACGTAGCTATAAGAGTTTCGCTTTATGTTATATTTTTTTTGCTACGGAATCCTAAAAGCACATAAAATGTACGCGCTCGTTTAAATACATATTCAAATCAGAATCGATAAAACGTGTGGTCAAGTAACAAATTTGATATTCCACGTGCTCTTCAGTGGCTAAGGAAACTACAAGTTCTTCAAGTAAGTTGAATATGTTCCACACAAAGGCATAGAGTACCTACGACATGGGCTTAGAAAATCGATACCACCAAACCGCAAATTATAGACTTTGTAAAGGTGTATAAATTATACATTACAAAATCGATAGATCTACCTATGTAAAACTTGACGAATGTTGATTGTGGACAATTGTGGATTTACAAAAATACAAGATATACGATTTCATATTCAACTGTCATTGTAAAGTCTCCGTGATTGTACATGAACGTATTTTTTTGCAATATATAAACTATGAACTTACTCTTTTACTATGGAGATCCTATTTAAGAGATGTGCAAAATTTAAACATGTTTCCTTGACATGTCAACCTAACGGGCACGTGTTGTTGTTTTTAGAAAGTGCATAATTTGACAAATGCGCATCCTTTGTATGGACGGTTTTAAGACACTCGCTCACTGTATGTCTTGGTACTTTTCTAAATCTATCTTGTGGACAATCATTTGCAATACAACTTTCAACGTTTTGGTTCTATTCCCTTCTCACAGTGATTCTTTTGAGGGATCAATTTTGGGTTCTGAAATTATCCAACTGATGTTAGAAACTCGAACTTTTGTTAGTATGGATAGATGTTTGTCACTACTTCACAAAAAACTACTGAACGTATGTGGATGAAAGTAAGCACCGATAAATGCTATAGCTATGTCTCATTTCAATTTCATATTTCAGAGGTCTGGCTACTCAGGCCCGCTGAGTTTGTTTCGCCTGTTCTTCTCAGGTCAGGGTTAGAGGTGAACCGGTAGTAGTGAAGTATCGACGATCAAAAAAGATGTTTGTAAAATCTTATTTTGAATAAAATGTTTTGATTTCGATTTTGATTGCATTTAACATAGCTATAGAGTTTATTGCCAGTTCATGATAGAAATTAATCTTTTGATGATTTAAAATTATTTTTAAACAATTTTCACTATCTGTTAAATATCATTTTTACATTCACGACCGCTCTTGATCCGGTGGTGATGATATATCGACACCGGTCGTGAATGTAAAAAATATATTTAATAAAATGCGTAAAAATATTTTTTATTCATCAAAACACTTTCGCATTAATAGTATTACTGGGATACATTCTTAGAGTCTGCAAGTTATCCGCATCCGAACGTCTGCCAAACACGAGAGTTTGGCTCTTCCTAGTGGCCTCACAAGAATTGGGTCACTGATCAATAGCACATACCTATATCAACGGTGTTCTTGTGTTTACATTGTACATTTAATACATAGATTAGAGTTTTATTTACAATTACAATAATTTAAATAAAACCACAACTCGACTTCTTGAAAAGTCATCGAGATGAATCCAATGATATAGTATACGTTAGAATCCGTGAAGCCGTTCAAACTGAAGGGAATATAGATATCTACATAGTTACGTACAAACATACATGCGGTCGAACAGCATTACCCTCCTGTAGCAGTCGGTTAAAAATTGGACAAAATAGAAAGAATGAAATTCAGAAAGGGGTAGTGCCATGCATGGTGCAGGGCATTACATCCTCCTATGCAACGGAAGTCGGCCGGCAAGACTGAGGAAGTATCTCTCGCTCACTTGATACCGGCGTAAAATGACAGCGGCGCTGTCGCGTTTCGTGCGGTTTGTGAGCAGCTGGTGGCCCATGGGAGGGGGGGTTGATAGGAGTATACGTAACGATCATAAAAATGACCACGGGCTTCGGTAGTCATGAAAAGGCTTCGATTTCTCGATGCTAGAAAAAATATTGCGTTTTGTGCGCCTTGTGAGTAGCCGGTGACCCTTTGGGGAGGGAAACTATGGGGCCGAAGGAGGGCAACACAGATGCACAGGTAAACTTTAGATTAGTCTAACGTGGGGGTTTTGCCAGAGGCCGCGGTCTCGAATTCCGCCCAGGTGATGACTCTATATATTATATGTGTTTGTACACAAAAAATATTTAATTTAAAAAGTAAGTAAAATTCAAACAATTTCAGAGTTATACACAAAATTGTAACGCAATTGACAAGTGTAGAAGTACCAGAAGATAAGGAGTTGTCTATAGGTCCGACGAGCCTCACAGATTGTCCACATTACAATTGGGTAAAACGGTTCTGATTGGGACTCCAAAATATATAATAGAGATAAGTGGCTAAATTATTCTCTTTTTCTTCAATTCTTTTCACTGTCAACACTGAATCGAAAGTCGTAATTTCTAACGACAAGTCGCTATTTGGCAACCTGTCGGCACGTCACTGTAGCAGTGTAGTTGAACACCGCCAGAGTCCCGTGAGCTGGGCCGCTACGTGTGCGCAATCGAAACCGATTACAAACACGTGCTATGCACGTGGTCAAATAACTGGTTTGCGTGAATTGGTGCCAAACAAACTTCATCGTCATCATTATCAACCCTTATCGGTCCACTGCCTGAGATAGGCCTCGGTCAATGAACGCCAAGACGACCGATCTCCTGTTACTCGCATCCATCCCGGACCGGCTACTGCAAGGAGATTGTCTTCCTTGGTGAACGGTCGACCGACACTTCGTTTTCCGAAACGCAGCCTCCACTCCAGGACCTTACCGGTCCATCTGCCATCTGTTCTTATGGTGTGTGACCAGCCCACTGCCACTTCAGCGAGCTTATTCGTCGCGTGATATCGGATACTGCCACACAAACTTACAAAGTGATAATTTTAATCAAGACAACAAACAGGGACATATATTTATGTGTCCCAGAAGATTCAGATGTGAAAAGATATTTCATTTCACATTTGAATTTTCCTGAGAAAAAATCATTGACATACAAAAATCCAAGATTCACGATTTCATACTGAACTGTGATTTTAATGCATCCGTGATTAAACCTACATTGACTATGCAAAAGTGTGGTGTCAGTCATTTTTTAAAAGTAGCTTGTATTTAAAAGAAGTGCACAATTTCAACACATTTTTATGCAAAGAATCAAAAATCAATCAAAACATTTTATACAAAATTTATTTTACAAATCTCTTTGACCTGAGAAGAACCAGCGAAACAAACTCACCGGTACTGATTACATTATAGTTGCAATTCATTATACACGAATTACATTATAGTTGCAATTCATTCTACTTTTTATTATAAGGATACGGAAACTGTCTGGAGGGAGACTTTTATTCCCAAGATGTGGTGTGATCTTCCAAAAACTGTTCTTATACTATCTTTACCACACAAACTTATTTTACGGTGTTTTTAAAGTTATTATATGCATTGTCCTGAAATGAATTAGTCACTTTGCTTAGTCTAATCACTGATACATTCAGTTTGTGTCTAGACACATGCTACCATGAATATTACTTTTTTATCAAATTGCTTTATATTTTAAAGGACATACATGACATTATCTCAACTTGAGCGCATGAATTTAAGTCGTTTATACAAAGTGCTTAATTTGACAATTGTCCATCTTTTACACTGACGGGTTTGACACGCTGACTGTGCATCTTGGTATTATTCTAAATCAATGTATAAAGTATAGACAGTAGCGCCGGTGCGGCGGCTGACGTGATGATTTGAACATGTATCTGCTCTCAATGTACGTATGTAGGTACGTACATAGACATATTCCCTACCAGTATTACAAATGTGAAGGTAAGTTTGTTACGCTTTCAACCCAAAACTACTCAACCGATTATCGTGAAATTTGTACATATTTTCTTAGAGATTTCTTAGAGAGCGCTAGTAAAAATTAGTATATTATAAATACATATATAAAGTTGTGTTGGTAACATTAAAACTGTCGCGAATTTTATGGTTTTCTTTTTCATTTCACTAAATATCCAACACGTTGTCACATCGAAAACTTAGCACGTTCATGGCAAGAATCACTTAGTATCAGCCGTTTTTTAGGAAGAGGTAGTGCCATGCTGCATAGGAGGAGGTAGCGCCATGCACGGTGCATGACACTACATCCTCCTATGGAACGGTGATGGGCCAAACACAGTCGGGGAGGTACCTCGCTCATATAATAGTACACCACCCTAGTTATATCTTCAGTGTCGCGTTCCGTGTGGTTTGTGAGTAGCCAGTGGCCCAATGGGCCCCCATTTGTCCATTTGGCCAGGAAGGGGTGCAACGCATCGGCATAGTCATTATGTGGATGTTTATGGGCGTCGGTAGTCGTAAAAAGGCTCCGATTGCTCGTCGACTGTAGTGAGTCACACGACAGTGACGCGATAAGATAACACCATCCATAGGTTACAGAATTACCACCCGCTGTCTTTACAGCCACATGTTAACTACGAGCCACTCCCCGCGGTTTCATAAGAAAACACGAAGCAAAGCGTTACCCTCGATTTCTCTCTAATCCCTTCATTAGACCCTGACTTTTTGACCCACTCGAACAAACAATGAGCTTTAGCCCACACGAACGATGTAACATTTCTTTATTTATGCGAAATGTAACTGGCTATCATTAGCTCATCGAAGTAAAATTTCTTCATGTATACGAAATGTAACTGGCCATCATTAGCCCATCGAAGTAACATTTCTTCTTTTATACGTAATGTAACTGGCTATCTTTAGCCCACCGAAGTAAAATTTCTTCATTTATACGTAATGTAACTGGCTACCATTAGTCCACCGAAGTTAAATTTCTTCATTTATACGAAATGTAACTTACTATCATTAGCCCACCGAAGTAAAATTTCTTCATTTATACTAAATATAACTGGTATATTTCGTATAACTAGAGAAATTTTACTTCGATCGTGTGGACTAAATTTTCATACGAATTAATGAGAAAAGAAATGTCTGCTCACATCTTTCTCTTGACCCCAATAATGTATGAAAAGGTTACCCTCTCTCTCTCTCTCTCTCTCTCTCTCTCTCTTCACTAATTTATATCTTCCTCTCAACTTCTGTTGGCCTTGTTTTCTTAACAATCTCGTCACGCCTTTACCAGCTTACTTACCAAGTCAAGAGTGCGTAAAGTTTTACTTCAAAAATAATTAATAACATAATTTCTGTCCTTCTTTTAAAAATAAAATGGGTTCACATTTATTTCTAGTCAATTTTAAATAGACTAGCCGACCCGCACATATTGTCTCAATTATATGAAATAATAAAATTATAAGTTACTATTACAATTTTTCAGTTATCGGATCGTATTTCGTAAAATCCCGTCTTAGTCAATAAAAGAGTTTCTATGGCCAACCAGGCAGTTTTTATTTATTTGGCTAGCCGTAATGTAATACGGCGATTTAGACAGTCAGACCGTGATATATCTATAATAATCAACATGTTGGATGTTGCTGATGTGTAGCATCTAATATGCTATATATGCTACTGCAGAGGTAGTCTTTTGACCTTGCATCAAGACGATTTGGCTGCGCCACTGGAAGGCGCGATGCTCGAGCGTGACAGGTTTTGGGAGCCGATGGCCTCCTTCTGCCAGGCGGTCATTTCCCAGAAGGAAGCCGCCGGACAGGCCAGAGACGAGGTGGCCAATGGTCCGGTAGTCATGGTAAAGGCCGGCGCCAGAGGTAGGTGAGGTTGGGAACTTGACCTATTGGCACGGTCCTGACACCTGAGTACATGCGGCCGATGACACCCGTAGGGTTTTAGGGGGCAATCCGGCAAAGCCGCGAGCGCGCACCCACACCCAATAGGTTCCCACCCAGGACCGATGGCAGTACGCAAATGCGGAAACACATAAAAGAAATAAATAAAAAGGTAGTCTCTACTGCAATAAATTACTGTAGAGTTAGGCTTGCTAGCTTCTTGTAATAATGATGATGATGGCGGTTGTAATGATCAATTGAACTGGTTGACGAGTCCACGTGGAGCTGTCGTCACGTGTCGGAGCAGCCGCGATCACACGGCGTGACGTCACGCGTGTAATTGTTACGAGAAATGCATATGTATCAAGTTATCGCTATCGCGTCCTATCGTCAAATATACGCGAAAAAAACCGGATCGTGTGGTGATAAGCATTTAAAATGTATAATGTGTCTTTGTATTATGTAGTAGATTACATTGCACAGTAGATGCATTGAATAGTCAACAGTAGTTTTGTAGATACACCTGCATACATACCAAATACACTGTATTTCTTATGTATTTGATAAAAGTGTCTATATAAGCTATACCAACCTTCTCTTTTATTGACGCGGGGAAAGGCACTTACGCGCCTTCACTGTGTGTGTGAGGCTCGCGGCACATTATAGTGCCGAATACCCACAAAAACCACCGCGAGTGCCATCAGTGCCGCCTTTGGTGAGGTGCCCCGGAACAGCAAATCATCAGGGCACTTCGACGGCTAGTCAGCCCCCTAAGGGACCGACGCCACCTCCACAAATGAGGTTGTACGCACCACAGGACAACTCCACCAACTTTGGGACAGTGCAATGGGGAGAGGTTCCCATCTTCGCCCCTTGCCCCGTGCGCAATAGCGCCGCCTCATTGTTTTTTCTTCTCTTTGGTCCCCTCTTCTTATAAGAGGGGTACAAAGAGCATACACCTCCTCGGTTCAATTAGCTTCGCCCAAGGTGACTCGGATCACCCCAGGCTACTGAGCCCCACCGCCGCCTGAACCACGGTGGGGAAACTATACCAACCTAACTTATTATATGTTCGTTAATTAATTCATTAGCTAGTGATCGTAATTTTTATCATCAGTAAAATTATTTAGTAAAGATTTTTTTCTATAGTACAGAGGGGAAACAAGTAACCGGAGTCATTTCAGAACTACGGGCACCTATAGATATCCGCGTTATTGTCATGCAGACGCGTTGGCCCCATTTCCTTCCCCGCTCTAATGGGCCGCCAGCCATTCACAAACCAATCGTCCCATCGGAATTATTCAGAAACCGTTCGTGTATACGTACACACATTAATCTTTGATCCTGTTCCATGGTTGCGGGTCTTCAAAGTAGGCCCCACTACTTTGAGAAGTTACGACAGTTCCTGTTAGATATATACTTCAGGTAATCTGGAGGAGGTAGTGCCATGCTGCATAGGAGGAAGTGCGGTTTGCGAGTATCCGGTGGCCTAATGGGGGGAAATGATAGGAGGGCACCGCATCTGCGTAGAAATCATGCGAATGTCCATGGGCGTCAGTATCATCCAGAGGTTCCGATTGCTCGTTTGCCCCTTATGCTATAATATCTTAGTCAATGGTGGGACTACTTCAAACCGCAGACGAAGACGTCATGGTACAATTGGTCTAGTTCTTGGCTTACGAGCACGGAAGAGCTCTGCGCGCAACCCTGACTTTATTATTAATTTATTTCACAACTATATCATTTGTCTATAACATAGCCATCATTTTGAAGTAGGTGTTACGTGAGCCACAGGTCATGCAGGTCCAATTTGGATTCAGCCTGGCCAGCCCCCACGGTAATGCAAGGACAGCTTTAGCTGCCGCGCGTGAGCTGCCCCCATCGTTAGAGAAAGCGAGCGGACTCGGACCCCGCGGCCAGAATATATAAAATAACGATTTTAGCTAACCTTTAATAACTAACGGGATGCATCCTTCCCATCTGAGGGAAAGGTGTCTGTCTATCGACCACAATCTCACCTAGAGAGTCGCCCGACGTGTCCGTACAGTGGATACTTCCGTAAACATAGAGCAGTAAAAAAAATGCATTATGGCACCACTTAAGGAAATGTCGTACAACCACAGTCTGCGAGTCTGACTCCAACTCGATTTGTAGTAGTGAAGTCACTTTGAGAGGAGAGAAGGAGAGAAGGGACAGATCCCTCTGAGGGACTGGTCAGTCGCCGAGGTGACCTGATGCTGACAGGTGCGGGGCACTTCAGTTATTTGCCGGCCGATGGCAGTACGTAAATGCATTTTCTCGCCAGACAAAAATAAATGAATCTTGAAAATATAATATCTGTAGTCTAAAGTATATATAAACTGCGCTCATTATTTGTTACTGTCTGTTAAATGTTAATTGAAATACCTGAGCACGTGTGAGTTTTAGACTAGGGTGTGGAAGTTGGAACCCCGTTGTATGTTAATTTTCAAAACTCCACATCAAAATTTGACTATGATCATGAGTAATATTATACAACAAATTATGTATGTTATAATTTATAGGTAGTCATGAAACCATTAGCATTATTATCCTATGAGTCGTGAAACCATTAGCATTATTATCCTATCCTACTAACATTGTAAATGCACAAATATATATGAACATATGTATTTTCGCATTGTTCTTTCAGGCTAAACTACCAAACGGTTTTGGTTGAAGTTTTGCACAGGCATATATGTTGTTTCTATTGGATTAGATTTTAATAGCGTGGAACTGTACCAAACTCCAACTGTAGCTGTAGCTCGTAATCTATGCTAATAATATAATGCAGTAGAGCTTGCTTGTTTGCATCCGCTAAGCTCAGGATCTACTGGCCCGAACTGAGAAAATATTTTTGTGTTGAACAGTACATTTATAGAGGAAGGCTATAGGCTATACCGTAGCTCTACGAATAATTTGACCGTAGTTACACGGGTGAAACCGCTGGGTGATGATAGTATAAGAAATTTGTCTGCGCGCACTGTAATGACACTGGAACTTGTGAGTTTCCCATCAACTGTCACTACGTAATTATTCCACGAAAAAACCGGCGAAGCAACTCGAGCGCCACAATCTGTTGTTACAATGTTATGTGTAATCATTTAAACATCCCGCGTGGGCCGGTAAATTCCCCCTTTGACTATAGGCCTATTGTTTTCGTATATTTACGCGAATGTTATTCATTGTTGTGTCTCTTTAACGGATTTTATCGCGTTTCTTTAGATTTTCTTGTGGAACGTGACAGAATCACCGTTGTTGTTTTTTTTATTTAAAATTATTGGATTCAAAACTCACGGATGTCATCGTGTATAATTTTTGAGGCGTCACGGGTGTGTTTTAGCTCACGGGTAGCCAATTTTGGCTAGATGTATGTAATCGATTTTTTCTTACTTCCCCGAACAGTTCCCCCAACTTCCCCTATTTCGTGTATGACACGTGTTGGCGTGTTGGTTGCTTACGTAAATATTTTTCAAATTTCACTTACTTTAATAATTTACGCTTACGTAAATATTTTTCAAAATTCAATACAATACCGACTCACCTGCAGGTGAGTCGGTATTGTATTGAATTCAAATGTGCGCTAGTTCCCCGCGTACAGTTAACCCGCGTGCGTGCGTTTCTCCGCCCTCTTGTTTTTATAATATTCCCGGGAAATCAAACACGGGACTCGCAAAACTATTTTTTTATATAATGGCGGACTAAACGATCAGATGGGTCAAACAATGACGCTGCTTTGGCTACTTGTGAGGAGATTTCTGTTTCAAGGCGGTTGTCACTGCAATGTAGCTGCCGAGGTATCGAAATGAATGAACCTCTTCAAGGCGTTTGCCATTTAAGAAGATTGGCGTGGAGTCCGGAAAGCGACCACGAACACCCTGCTTCAACACCTGTGTTTTAGTAGAACTGACAACCAGACCAAAAATCTCTTGTACGACACGTTTAGTTTTTGCACCAGTATCTGTATGTAAGCCGCTACATCATCAGCCATTAAGCAGACGTCATCAGCGTAAACAACAACAACGATGGGGAGCTCTCGGACAGACCGTTTAGCTCTAAACCGTGATAGCTCGAAGATTCTTCTGTCACTTCTGACCTATACACATACAAAAGATTACAGATATATCTGTCCGTCGTAGTCATGAAAAACGTCTCTAAGTACGGCTGTATAGTAGATGGCAAGGAGACCAGGCGCCATTACGCATCTCTGTTCTACTCCCCTGGTTACGGGAAATCGTTCTGTGAAGTCGTGTCTCTGTGCTGTACCATGACCATCATGCCATCGTGAAATTGGCGCACCAGATTTACGATCTTCTCTTCTACCAACTTTCGAGAGACCAGATACAACTTGGGGTTCTTCAAGAGAAGAGCACACTCATATCTCAAAAATAAAGCGCCTACATGACCTTTGATTTTGTAGATTTTTTATAGACCTGTTTCTAGTACCTACCACAGATTACTAAATAGACCTGTTTCTAGTACCTACCACAGATTACTAAATAGACCTGTTTCTAGTACCTACCACAGATTGCTAAATAGTTACAGTCGTAAATTAATCGCCGCAATGACTTTCAATCGCCTTTACTCTATCGGAATAGCGAAGACTTCTTGTCTTCTGAATAGAAGAATTGCTGGTAGTAAACCCCGGTACTACTACCGGGGTTTATTACCAGCAATTCTCGCCATCAAGTGTTCGACATGCCACCACCAGGCCACTGAGACCCCAAAGGTGTCCACTTATTCTAGGAAAAATCAGTAGCAGGCTGCAGGCCAAGTTGGCGAATAACAGGAGTTCACAGTCTGACGTACATTGATACAGCCCCTTTCCAGGACTGGAAGCACACTGGGCTGATAATGATAATTTATAATCCTGCCAGGTGCTACTTTTAGTGTATGTTTGCCAGATATTATTAAGTTACGATCTGGTCTAACATAATAATACTTTCTATATCAAAACAAGACTATTAGTTCTTTTGGGATAGACATTACACGCGTAAACCCGTGGGGACATAGCTGTTTTACGCTTCAATTTATCTACCTATGTGACGGTTTACTGTGAGATAATAATAATTTACAGTTGATATGAGCTATGTATATACTCAAAAAACCTCTCTCATCTAAACTTCTAATATCTCAACACATACAAAAGATTACAAAACTGTTTAATCTAATGGACGTCACCACACAGAATTTAATTGACAAATGCCAGGTTCGCTCATATAACACAACCGAGTGGCGGCAGTATTATTCTTCCCGATCATCGAAACACTGGTAAGAATTAGATCGTGGCATCTCTCAGTTTTCAACGGCAACTATAGAAGCAAAGTTTTCAGTTTTAGACTAATAGTACCATCACTCTGTGGTGATTCGACCGGAGGTGACAAACATGAACAAACCGCACATAATGCTTGATGATGTTCGTAGTGCTACGGGAGGAGTCTACTGTGGTGAACTCGTGGACAACTCGTGGACGTTGGATATGTCGTGCGTTTAAACAATTTTGTCATAAATGTTACTCGCAGAAAATAAACATATGTCAATCAAGGTAATAGCTCTCGTAATAACAACGTAAATATCATGAGGCATAGTCAATGTCTGCTAATCATTTATCTACATCTCCGTAGTGCATAGTGGGTGAGCTTCACCTTGGACAACATCTCTTTCTCTTGGCTTACTTAAGCCTTTGTAACCTTGCACTGTCTGCTTGACTAAATTGGAATTACTTCCTACTCCTCCTGTTTTCTTCTGATTAAATTCATAGCGGGTCCCAAAACAGTTTTAGCTTTTCCCTCGGGCTCTGAGATCATATCAAAGGGTCGCAAGTTGTTGCCGCTGTCGATCCTGGCTAGACACGAGTAGCAGAGGTGGGAACGAGTGGTGGGCCGTTCCCGAAAAAGAGACTTGCTGTAAACTGGTAAATGTGGTAAGAGGTAGTGCCATGCTACTTTGGAGCGGAATTATGCCAGCACGACCGGGGAGGTACCTCTACGTCATACCGGTGCCAAGTGACATCTTCGATATCGCGATTCGTGCGGTATGTGAGTAGCTCATTATTATTATTAATAGATGGCACCTTGGAGAGGCGAAGTGACGGCAACGCAACGGCATAGTAATTATGCAGAAGGTCATTGGCGTCAGTAGACCAAAAAAATCCACTTTCTCGTTTTCCCCTTTACTATATAAAAGTGATCGTCGATGTGTCAACATTGTAATCAGGAGACCTTGTCAAAGTTACGTTACGCATACTATTAGCGTTTCATTGTAAAAGGTTATTTCTGGAACTTCATGCAGAACACAGATCTTATTTGTACACACACTTGAGATCTTAATTTAGTCACACTAATTCATTTATGATTTAGATGAAAAAAATTTTACCTATCTAGTATTTATGATAGGTCTGTCTATTTATCTAATCTTAAATAATTTAAATAATAATTTTAATAATTTACTTATTAAGGCGGCGCAAGGATCCTGTCTACACCTTAAGAAATTAATATACCTAGCTAGGTATTATTACATTTTGTATTAAGTACCTACTCATAACATTATCAAACAAAACCCATAACAAATATATATGTAAATAATTATATTAGAAATGCAAGTATAAAAAGAAAAATAATTTTAAAATGAAATATAATAATTACACAGTATGTTACAGAACTGAATACTGAAAAAAAAAAATGTTTAAACTTTTCTTTTATTAGGTATCTACAATAAATGTAAACAATGATTGTATTTTAGTTAAATTGAATAATACATAGTTATCATAATATTGTTTATGATATTCTGGCAGGTACTATGGTAAATAATACTTATATCTAGATACTGAAAAATGGAATACAACTAACACTAAGGAACTCAGATTCAAAATAGAATTTCATGCTCTTTCAGCGAATACCTGATACTATTTTCCAAATAAACTTACATCATTTCTGCTTTTAAGTGTGCTTCTTTTGGGCCTAAGTAACACATCTTTAAAGTCTAATTTCACTTCGTTTATTATATTAGGCATTTTATTTAACACTCCTGTCTATTTTCGTAATAAAACTAAGGCAATCACAACAAACACACTCCACCCGTGCGCAATATCGACTGCTCTTGTTGCAGTGTTACCATACCGAGTACCGACTTAACAAAGACTTTATATTACTCAATTCTCTTTTAAAGCTACGTTATGATTAGTCATTTTTTTTAAATAATTATATAACTGGTACATTTTTAAACAAATGCTTTTTGTATTCTTCATAAGTATATATACATAAAATATGAATAAAAATATTGAGTCAATGTCTATTGACTACTCAATACTCTTCAAAATTAAATACTTTGTAGGTTTAGGGTTTTAGGATAAAAAATTAAAAGATTAAAAAAAAAACGATTTTTTTATATAGTAATACTTTTTATATAATGTATATATACTT
>JAFELO010000361.1:151675-198978 GCA_017140195.1 Eumaeus atala | reverse complement strand
TGTTGGTTTTCTTATTTATCTGTGAACGCATCACGCGAAGGAGTAAAAGAGACGATTTGTTACGTTCTTTCATTCACAGGCTGCGCCCGTTACAACTACGTCATTTTTTGTTTTCTTTGTAGAATAGGGGGCAGTATCCACATAATAACTATGCTGGGTCATACTTTACTTTCGTACATATAGCTAATATTTTTCGGTTTGCAATACGTTTACTCGTGAAAACTAGGTAATGTTTAAACTATTTCTATCCCTATTAATTTTTAGAAAACGTTCATTTTCCCATGGAAATGGAAAAAAAATGTTAATGGCAAACCCAAGCGTATTGTAACGTGACGGTTACGTCACACTCAAGGGCGCGCAAAAATACTCGTTTCAGCCGCTAGGTGAAGGTTATGAAACGTTCAGACAACTGACAAGCAGTCGCTCTCTATTCTCCAATTTCACTTTTATTTTAGACATTTTCATTGTAACAGAAACTATTCTTTTTGTAGCGTGCTGTAGTATTTTAGTTTTGCGCAGCTTAGTATAAACACTGTTATAGACATAATCAGCTGTTCTGTGCCAACATTACGCAAGCGCAGAGGGAAGTCAATTTGCAAACTGATGTAAAAACGGATATGCAATTGAATATTGTGCCTTGTGGTTTATGTTTAAATTTAATATTGTGGTTTGAGTTTAACTGTAGTTAAGTCTCACAAAAATCACGTAAATATCCAGAAGCTAGTTTACCTACTACTTTAAATTTGACTTTTGTCTGTATCTACTAATATGAAAATAAAGATATGTAACATCGAACTTAAAGGGATTTCAGGAGACGGAACAGCATACTAGGTTCTGATGCGTCTTGATAGGTAAGTTTTTAGTAGGTACCTTCTAGGGCCCATCCGTAACTTCGTCTACATTGTTATATTTTTATGGATAACTAGATGTTGGTCGTGATTTCGACTACGTGGCAAGCAAGGACACGTGCAAAAGCCATTATTTCTATAGCCTATCTTATTCTGATGTATAAGCTATATTATTGTGAAGTTTCATTAAAATCTATTCAGTAGTTTTACGTGAAAGAGTAACAAACATCCTTCCATACCTACTTGCATTTTCGCGTTTCTAGTATTAGTAGGATAATATGTCTGTTAGGTATTTTGAGAACGGTAGTATACGCAAACGACTATAGTCAAAATACTTACCTACTATTAAAAATATACCTATATATTGCTACTCAATGTTCAAAAAAAGTTTAAATTTTAAGGTTTTATATATCAGAAAGAAAGTGTATCCAATCTATTTTACTTCTCCAATATCAGTAAACCTGTCGCTTTAACATGTCATGATAGTCCGACATAACAGGATGTTAATAATCCTTGCATTTACGGAAAACCAACATCAGGCAGAAAACGTCTACTACTGGACTATAATAGTCCAACCAATTAATGATCTAAAAGAGGGCGTAGAGTCCGTGAGCAGAATTCAGAAATATGAAATATACATGACGAAATTAATATAATAATATCTGTAGACTTATCACACCACGTTAGTCTAGCAGAGTCTTTGAAATAGGATCCCATTTTGGGTATACAACACTAGACACAATATTCCGAAAAGCTTCCCGAAGCTGGTAGAGATATTCGTTAATGGTGTAGACAATAAAAGTTAGGGAAAATTGTATGACCTTTCACTCGATATCAGACAGACATTAAAGCGTATGTATATACCAATGTCTTCTTTTTTTCGGAGGGACCTGCTCTACTGGTTGGCGGCGCTATTGCTCCCGCCTCTACAGTTCAACGGACAAGATTTTGTGTTTTCTGATTGGTATGCCAATGTCTATAATGAACCATTTCCGAGATACTAGTGGAATTCTGAAAAATGCACCTGGTCCCCACCCTCTCGCTCACATTCTAATCGTCTTGCTAATTAAAAAAAAATGCTGTTCACTATGAGCTATATAGACCATATTCTGACAGAATTCTTGTGGTAGTCACTAACACACTCTGTACCTCCTTCATTATTTGGACTATTCAGTATCCATACTAATATAAAAACGAAGGTAACTCTGTCTCAGACCACAAAACGGCGAAATGGCTTAACCCATTATGATGAAATTTCATATAGGGATACTTGAGGGCCTTAGGATGATAAGTTATTTTTCCAATGCGCAATAGCACAGATTATAGTTGTCACTTTATGACGATATCATCTGAGCGAGAGGTACCTCCCCCGTCGTGCCGGCCCAATTGCTGCTGCCTACAACACAACAGAGCACTACCTCTTGCAGGACGGCATAAGTGTATAAAGGGCATATCTGATAATAATCGTAATCTTGGGATTTAAAAACGTTGTCTTTAGTGTAGATTAGGCCGAAGCGCGAATTTATAAAAGAACAAAAAAATAATTCTATTCTAAATTTTCTTAGAGAGCGCAAACTGTCATCTAGTTTCATGAATTTGAGGTATATTTGTTTAAATACTGCTTGGCTAGATGGCGCTGTTGTATGTTAAAACTAAATACTAGAATAGTACAGGCAGTATTGTCACAGTGACTTATATTTTGATAAATTAATTCTGTTTGAAATTAAAGTGTTCACAAGTATACTTTTCCAAAATCATTAGACAATATTACGTTTCAATTGTTGACATCTGATGTTCCACTCAGCGACTTACGTGCGCCTAATATCTTGTAGTGTTTTTGTATATTACGAACAGATGGCGCGGAATTAGCGTGAGACGTAAGTGTTTTAAAAAATTGCTATAAGTACAACGTAATAAGTGTATACATGTTTAAAAGGAACAACAGGTTTCTTGAGACACATTGTATTAAAAAAATCGTTTACGACAAAGTATATCAATTACAACTTCGACACACAAAACTCGCAAAAGGCACGAAGCGCGACATATCCTCGTGATTTTGTGAAAATCAGGCCAATTGTGGGATAGCATGGAAAAAGGCAACGCATCTGCGTCATCAATATGGATGTTTATAAGCGTCGGTCGTCCTCCCAGTGTTCATACACCCTTATTTTATCTACACCCTTATTTTATTTTATTTTATACACTATTTTATTTTATTTTATCGGTATTTTATAAGGACCGTCCGGGGGGGGGGGTGGCTGTTGCGAATCCGCGAAGTTCCCCAAATGGGCTGGCCAATAAGCATACCCTTGTTCCCTCCATATTAACTTTTAAAATGAACTAACACCCCAGCTGGGTGGGACAGCTATGTTCCGACACTGGGTCGCGGTCCAATCCTTGCCGGAACCCCCACCTTTGTGGTTGTACTCGGCAGGGACCTGGAGAAACCGTCCCGGTCTCACGAACCGGCTGTCCCACCAACAGCAACATTCCTAGCCCAAAGACCGGCGTATTGTTATACGCTGGGGTAGCCACCTCGCGTAGGGAGCAAGTAGCTCCGACCGCGACAAACCGCCCCCTTGCAGGGGTGAGGGAAAACACTATACCAGTGTTCATTTGACCTAGTGTATTTAATGATAAAAGTAGGTGTCAGTTCCAAGATTGTGTTAAAGAAATTGTTTGCCGCAGACCTCCTCTAGTGGATATAAAATATGTTTTACCTTATTAATCTTATATTACTTTCTCTTGTACACACTATAGTGTTATTGATTCATTTTTTGACGACCAGCTGGCTCAGTTGGTAACGTGGCGGTTAGTCCGCGTGTTACGCCCGAGGTCGCGCGTTAGAATCCCACATAGGTCATGGATGTTTATAAATGTATTTCTATAATAAAAATCTTAAATATATTTCCGTTGTCTAGTACCTGTACCACAACTCCTTACGGTACTAAGCACAGGACTGTGCTAACGTGGTGTGGAAACCCCACAGATATTGTTTTTATTTTTTCACTTCATTCAACCAGCACTTCAATCTCGTCTCATTTAATTTATATTTTCCAGGTCTCACCGTGGAATTATCAAGTCACTTGTCCGATCCCATAACTCACTTTAATAAAGACCATTAAAGTGAGTTCGAGAGACTTCATACAAATGTAATGTTACATCAATATTCACACATGATCGGTTCTTTTGAAACAGTTGGTGGGTCTCCGGGGGACGGCGGCTACCCTTTCACGCTCCAAGAAACTTGTTAAACACTCGTATTTACTTAGCATTGTATATGAATCTTTGTTTGAGTCTAGTGAAGCTTTAAGGTAGGCCACTTCCATGGTTTGGTCCTTCGAGCCGGATTCAGTGTAGTTTAGTAACAAATATGGTATCTATTTATATGTATATGTGGATTATGGATTGGAGACTACTTTAACATTAGGTAGCTATGGATGCCACGCAAGAGAATGAACGTGTTAATGGCTAGTTTGTTTCAAAGTCAAAATAACTTTAAGCATACTTCTGAAAGAAATTCCTGCTTCAAGTAGTATGTATGTATCAGCATTTTTCCACTTCATATTGTTAATTTATGAAGTGTTTTGTTGTACTGATGTTCAGTGCCCGTAGATACGCAGATTTGTCATACAGACGTGTTGTCCTTTTTTTTCACCAATAGGCCACCGGAAACTCACAAACATCAAGAAACGCAACTGCATATTTTTTTATTAAAATGTGAATTGGCGGCGGTAGACCATCCCGGACGTGCCGGCTCAGTTCGGCTGCAATGCAGTATGGTACTACGAACATATGCCTACATACTATATACATTACAGCGTAGCAGTAACATTCAGAAACGCGAAGTTTTGGTCGACCGTGCCGAAGGTGGGAAGACGGTCTCCGTGCAGTAGCCTGTCCGGGATGGATGCGAGTAGCAATAGATCGGTCGTCTTGGCGTTCATTCAGAGATGCTTATGTCCAGCGGTGGACCGATAGGGGCTGATAAGGATGATGCTGATGATAGCAGTGACACTCGTCTATTTTTGTATTTATCTACAAGTCGTGATAGTAACAGTCACATTAGCTACTATAACGTTCTCTTATCGGGATGCATCTCTCCCATCTGCGGCAGAGTGAGGGTTGGACTCCTGTTCGTCCTAAAAACTAGTCTCGTCGCTTGGCACAACAATTCGATGCTGTATTGGGCATAATTTACCTTCCACAGCATAAGTTCCGAAAGAAAAATAATTGTCCTACTACGCCCACGTAAACATTCTCAAACAAAAAAAAAACACGAAATTAACAAACACAAAATTTATTTATTTAAGTTTTAAAACACAAACTAACCAGTGAATGAGTGCAGCTCTCTGTTGCTTAAATCTGTGAAAGAGTTAATGTCGAGCATCGCAGAGCCCCCCCTTTTTGTTATCATCGATAATAAACTTTAGATTCTTGTAGAATATATTAAAACGCTTCTCGTATTCCGCACCATTTTTATAGTTCCTGTGGTAATCTTTGATGAATTTCTTGAATAGTTGTGGCGCATCTTCTATTTTGTATGTCTGTGGTTTGGGATCATCCTCGTAGTCGGATAAGTAGTAGTGACCGTCGTAGTCTGCGCTACTGAGACCAACCACTAAAGCACCGATTATTAATATTAGCACCGTATTCATAGTTAATCCGTTGCACCAGCTTTTGCCCACGGTGTTCGATCTTTAACAAACTTGTTTTGTTAAGTTCATATGATAAGTAGCTACACAGGGAGACAGAGAACAAACAAAATATGCATTCTTGAAGAGCTGCTTTTTTAGGAATTAGGATAGAATAATAATTAGATATTTAATTTTTTCAGCTTAGAATCAAAATAATTTGCCATTAAAGTTTTTTATATATAGAGCCATAGTCTGTGGGGTCAATATCGCAGTCGGAGCCGTTTGATGAGTGCTGATGGCAATGGACGCATAACTTATATACAGACGTGTTGCCTCCGTTCCCATGGACCACCTGAAATTCACAAGTCTACAACAATACGCGACAGACTAGCTGTCACATGGTGGTATCATGTGGGCACGACGTATCTCCTCCCACCCCCCCGTCACTTATTTCCTTTATCGGCTCTACCTCGGTTTAGCCGGGAAATACTTGACGCACTGCCACCGGTCTTGCATCATGTCGCCGTCATGGGTGAGATCCGGTGGTGGTGTAGGGCTCGCGGCTAAACCAAATACCCACCCAGTACGAAGGCATCGCGGGCCACAGCTAGAGCACATGCAGCATATGTCAGCAACATGGCACCTCTGCGAGTGCACTACCTCTGGTGTACAAAAATATTGTACCAACGATGTACATTCAAGATTTTATTGTCTCATTATTGTATATGAGCAATCACTTCAATGTTTGAAGCGTTCTAGCACGTGAACAAAATTCATAGAATTTGCGTTATTGTCACGCGTGATGATACACGTAGCGCGTTTGTCGTCGCAGAACGTAGCGCTATTGCTGCGTATTGGGTGGTCAAAATGGAACTGGCGACATCATCGCGTTTCACGCGACGTTACGCTTTTCGTGACTGAATGATGTTGATTGTGTATTTTTGTGTGAAAAACATAAAGCTTCCGTCATGAAAGATACGTACCCAGAGGTAATAGATGTTTTAAAATGTTTAATTTTGCCGTGTCTTTTCTCGCTGACTGTACCTATATTATACCTGTTTGGAACTAAGTTATTATAAAACAATCTAGTACTTATTAAAACTCATACAATCCAGTACCTATTGAAACTCATATCTTAATGTATAGTGAATACTGAACATTATATCATTTAACGTCGTCTTAAACTATTAAACGAAATAATATATATTAAGTTCATTTTGGAGCCGCCATGTTAATTTGAAACATGTCACATACATCCCGCCATTTTGTGGCGCGCCTCGGCGTGTATTGCAATTGCAATTTAATGAAAATATCTTCCCCGTTTGATAACTATTTGTTCATACTGTTTTTGAGCGTTTAATGTAACAAAACTTACAGATTATGAGTATGGTTTGACACCAGTCAGGAACGCAAAGTAGGATATCTTCTAGAAACGTGCACAGAAAGGCCATGCCAAACCAAAACTTAAAGTGAAATATGTGAAGGATATCTCTTTCAATCCATCGGGTGATGTGTTCACAGATCAATTAGGGATTCGTTAACAAGTAAAATAATATCCTCCGTAAACCGACTTACAGACAACCAACTCTTTACACACATCACCAGATCTTTTACAGCATAGTCGAGCAAATGAGGAAAAGGAGCCTTAAGATGTCTACCGATACCAATTTGTCACGCTTACGTCTCTTGCGCGTCTTTCACTTTCTAGTTAACTTTGAGCCGACACACAGTTTTTAAAGTCACAAATTAAAAAGTTTAAATTACAAATGAACATCAATCAGGAAGTTATCAATCCCCCCCCCCACCCCCATTAAGAACTAACGACCGGCTAATTATGTCTGTAACGGTTAGACAATGTAAATGAAAGGTAACGAGTCTTTTGTCCAACTTAAATGTTAACTTGTCCTAAATAAACACGACTATGATAAAAATAAGGGGCTCGAAATGGAGCCGTCGATATAAAACTATAGATCCTGTGTGTGTTTACGGGCCAAGGCCTATAAAATTCTGAACGAATTTCGGCTACACTCACAGGTAACACACAAACGCAGTACACTAACTAGTCAACTACGCAAATTTATACAGCGTACAAGTGCACTTGTTATTCTCGATTTCTTCATTAGCATATTTTGAATTCTAATGAAAATAATGAAATAATTTGCTCGATCACGTCCGTCATATAGTCACTATTGCAGCGAAATCAGGCTGAGAAATATTTTAATCCGAATACGTAAATCATGTGGTTTTTAAATTTAATCAATTTCTTTAGTTACATATTTTATTACCTTATTAGAATGTTCTATTTTATCTTAAGTTAGCTAGGCTCGCTCTGTCATCATTGTGAATTAGAGTATCATCATTATTATTTTTTGTATGTTATATTATACGCATTGTGCCGGTGGTCCATTGGAAGGGAGGACAACATTAGGACAACGCATATACATAACAATAATGCTGATGTCTCTGGGCGTCGGTAGTCGTCAAAAGGCTCCAAATAACCTTTTGCCCACCTATACTAAATAGAATTGTTTATTATTTCTTGTGACGTATGATTTTTGTTGCTTTTCTAGTATAAGCAATAAAAAATCATACGTAGGTATAAAATATGTTATATTATATTAAATATAGGTTATTTTGTTTGTACCTTTGTAATGTGCACAATAAAACACATTGCATAAATTCATTTCATTTCCAAATATGTTTAGAAGGAATATACGTTTGCATTACATCTAGGTCTGAAATTATACAAATGCTCGTCCCCTGTTTCTGACGAAATTGAACGACCACAATTTGACAGTCGTGGCCGTTCTTTCATTTTCTAATTGACTCTTGGTAGTGTTTTGAGTGTAATATCTCTCCACAAGGATATATACATATACATACGTAGCTCAAAAATTGTGGGAGAAACAACCTTAAACGGCTTAATATAGTATTTGGAAACTTCTGGCTACCATCAACGTTCATAAACATGGGCACAACAAGACGATATCGAGACTCGTTGATGTGCTTTACCTCTTCCCTCATGTTGTGTTTTTGAACTCCACAAACGTCTCTTCCCTTTAGCTTTATGTGGAGAGAGGTATTTCTCCGTTCGTGACATTCATGGCAAAGTCCTCTTCGAGATGTCCTATTATTGACCGATGACATTCAATTGTTTTTCTTGTTAGCCCATTGTTTTTATGCTATAACTACAGTATAACAGCTGTACCTACTATATAATATGACGGCATCTTTAGTGTCTATAGCCAATTTGTATACCATTAATTTAATTATGTGTGGTGTTACACTATAGTTTTATTTCCATGCTTTATGGTATAACGTCTTGTCCATGACCGCTGTATAAAAATATATAATTATCTGTGGTGTATAGACTATAGAGCTTAATTCATTTAAGCTCGCAGCTATCCTGAGGTAATTAATGTGAGACCGGGCTGAGGTCTAGTAATAGAGGAGCGTGGGTTATCTGAGGCACATAAATCCACTTCGATCCTGCTGCGTTTAATTAAATTTAGACGAGGAGTCATCCGTACAGGTCCATTTCGACCGGGGGACCCTATATTGATCGATGGCGAGGTTTTACCCGCCGGTTTAGGAGTAAGAATGGTAAATTTTAAAAAATAGTCTTCTCTGTAGGAATGAATGGCGTGATAAAAATGTCTTTCTAGATGTTAGAAGGACTTAGCGTTGAAACTGACAGGTCATGGCTACATTAAAAAATTTGGTAATTTCATACGTTGTCCATAAGTTGCATTTCCTTTTTTTCTTATTACACATGTGTCACTCAAAATCTACTCACCTGATACTCAAGTGGAAAGTTATTCTCACCTTCTCCACGTTTTTTGAGGTACTTCATAATTAAATTATCACTGAAAATGCTCACCTCCTCGCTAGTCCTCTAAAACAATTTATTAACTACACATTAAACAGTCATGGAAAAGATGAATATTAGAATGCTAGTCTCTACCAGCAAGCCAAGGTTTGGAAGACTAAGTTAAAAGGAGCTTATGTCTTCTGAACTTGCGAAGGCTATTATATAATTTTTGTAAGAACACTAGGCTAGTCAGACTATATGTTTCCATAAATTAACAAAGATAATATATATTTTGAGTTGGTATAAAATGTTAGAAATACATTTCAGGACTGACCAAGTGGTCAGTTGGCTTTATAAATTATCTCACTTATTTAGTCGTTGAAGTCGAAATTGAAACAACCAAGCCATATATCATGGAATGTTTTGGATACTCATAGTTACTAAACTATTATTACTTATTTATTCATAGCAGGTTAACATAGAACTTAACTACTTATAAGAAACAAAAAATGAGAATCAAAAAAGGTGGCCGGAACAAGTGAAGAATTTCAAGAACACGCCTTCTTTTTTTGATAAGTCCGGCTGCTAGCCTGAAATGTATCAATATAATCTATACTTATCATTAAATGAAGTCCCCAAAATCTGTCTGTCTGTATGTGATCAGTTTTCTTTAAATCTACTAAACGGATTTTTATGCGGTGCACCAATGGATACAGAGACTCCCGAGGGAGGTTTTACTGTGTATAGACTGGAATTGGATTACTATGTATGGAATGGACCGATTGTATTTAACTAATTTTATATAATGTGTAGGTACATAACATTTACAAGTCTTTCGTCGACTTGTATGTAGTTATTTCTTACAACAAACAAAATAAAGATGAATATAGTAATTACCTATTTTTACAATTATTCGTGCTATCAAATGTTAAAACCATAAAATAGGGGTAAAATCAATAATTAAGAGTAAACTCTTTTTCTTTTACAAGAAAATATAATAACCAAATGAGTTCCGGGATGTTTATTATAGGAGTAAACTCGACTACAATCGCCAATCTACTCGTTCGTGTAGTAAAATATCGGATTTAGTGTATGACATCCGACGCGCGTCGGCCGCGGCGCTGCACACCGCAGAAGATAAATATTTTATGTCACAATTCACGCGGGGTATAAAATGGCGAGCAGCGTTCGTTCTGAAAATCATTTCTTTGGATAGGTGTACGGTGTACCAGTCTGACAGATTTTGCGGACAATTCAATTGTACAATCCGTGACGTGGACTGCCATTAGAAATGAAAATTTAAAACTGTATTTGTAACGCAACTACGCGGCACTGCGCGTTGCGGGGCTGCCTTCGGTGACGTAACGAAGACGCGGGAGGACGGCGATCGGCACGATGATTTTTGTTTACCCAAAAAGTTGAGAATATAACACAAGACTGCATCATACTTATGATCAGTTATACACAATATCATAAATTATTAAATTATTTTGAACAAGACTAATTTAAGCAAATTTGCGTCTTACTATGACAAAACGATCGTAAAAACTAGGGTCCAACGGTATAGTGTTACTTCACTTCATTTGAATTAGCATTAAAATATATTTTTTTATACAGAAGCTCTTTCCCATAGTACATTTTTTGTTTGTGCTCTTGAAGTGAGGAGTACGTTTTTGTAACGCTTCCAACTTTACGGAAAAAATGATTCGCTACCATACTACAAGAACAAACAATAAAATCAATACTGTTTTTAATGAGGGTTAGTAAAATTGAGGGAACGAAGTCTTATCTGGGTAGTTGTCCGAGATCCCGAATATATAGGTTCCCGGCGGAAAATAAAAAACTAATTATCATTTGGTGATGGATGGATGAAGAGATGGAAAAGAGTATCATTTCTACGACACTGAGCACACCCTCCGTCTAACAGTCAAAGATGATAGATATATTTTTTTATAAATGTTTAAGTAGCAAAATATAATTGCTAGAGAATTACTACAAAATTTTTGTAGTATTGATACATTATCGAGTCATATGAGAACAACTTTGTAAAACCTTTTTAATGTATCTAATTTTATATTGATTAAATATTTTAATAGTTTTTGTAAATTCGTTGAAAAATAAAACAAATATTCAGAACTTTTGGTGCAATGAAGTTACGGCCACACTGTGGTAAGATTTTTTTTTTGGGAATTACCTCCTTCATCTCCCTGCCTTTCTTGACTTTGACTTTATGACCATTTTGTGTGTTAATTTACCTAGTCACTCGCGAGTCGCGCTATCAGGATCTAATGACACCATCTATATATTTTTATGTGCGAAAAAAATCTGATCCCATTTTTAAAGAATTTAGAATTGCGAGAATAGAGAGTTTTAAATTTGGTACAGTTAAAGATTGTATAGAGTAGATGGACAGAGAGCTGATGTTTGAACTTAATTAAGATAATATTACTTTAATGAAATAAAATGATACACGGGCACACACACGCTCTATAATGAAAATGTCAACTGTTAAACACAATAATTTGACTTTTCATAATTTTTTTTACGGAAATATTTTATTAAATTAACCGCACCAGTGTAAGATACCAAATAGGTCAGGGTTTGTAGCTGAAATAGACTTTTGTATAATTGTGCTCGAATTTCGATCGCTGGGTGATTACTAGTACGTTACAATTTGTCAAGACGTTCTGGCTCCACCAGGGTATAGAAAAGCGTACACACTTCAGACATTAACTTCACCTACCCATCATCCGGAAAAAAGTAAAATTTATTTCTAATTAGATTAACAAGGTATTTTTTTTTATGTAATGTGTAATTTTATGTTAGTCCAGATTTTTATCATACCAAATTTCATCTATATCCGTTCCGTATATTTTAGTGAAAGAATAACAAAGACACATAGACACTTAAGCATTTTCAAGTAAGAAAATCGCAAGGCACATTTAGTCTCAAATATTTTCATGTATCCTGGTGTCGTACGTAAAGCCACATGTAATTGATTATTTAACTTATGTAGCCCCAGAGGGATGAAGTGAAAGGGCTCGTCCGAATTAGGTGCCTATAAGTAAGCTTCAAGTTCATGTTTAGCTGATCGATCACTGGCACCGGCCTGCAAAGACCTCTTGGGGCTGAATCACCATAAACTTCAGAAATTTCTGTATAATTGATTAAACTTGTTTGGACTTGTACATATTTTGTTGAAATAAAAGTTCTTTAAGCACGCTCCACATAGTGTATAAGCTGGTTTGTACTACAAAAAAGTAATTCTATATAACTGCATATATTACATGCAACCTTATACAGGTCATGGAAGAAATGTTTTTCATGGAATAGATGAGGAGAGACAGACCTGATAGTTGATACGCTTGGACTAATGTAAACAACCAAAGGACAATAATATTATGCTCTATTTATGTATATTATGCCGACTATCATACCGGGAGGAACTGCACCACCGAAAGGGTAGGAAAAGAGAGACAAGTAAGAAGAAACGCAATTTTTTTCTACTATTTGATACGTGATTTTAATAAAAGGTAGTGCAATGTTGTATTAGCCGAATTGGGCTGGTACAAACTGGGAGGTACCTCTCGCTAACACGACACGGATGTAAGCTGAAAGCTATGCTATCGGGTTTTGTGCGGGGTGAGAGTTTTCGGCGGATAATTTAGGGGGAAGGAGGGCGACACATATTTATGAGTACGTTTACGGGCTTCAGCAGGCATAAGATTATATGACTGTTCATTCCTATACTGTAAGAAACATAGTAGTTATTAATATTATCCAACAAATACCACTTGTAATTTTGTTAAATAAGGTAAATAAAACAAATGATATACGTGTTTTTCCGATCGAGCCCCACGGGACTACTATCACAGGCGGACGTCACCTGTCAGCTGTCATCAACTGTCAGACCACAGGTGCAGTAACGCGACTGTCCTGTGACATGCGCTGACATGGTGTCCCCGATCGAAATAAGATTATTTCAGTTTTGGGTTGGTAATAAAATATTGCAGTATATTAGCTGTGAGAAGTTTGAAGTCGTTGCGATTCAATAATTTTGTTTTATTAATACGGAAAAGGAGCGTCTCGTGTGTTCATTTGGATACAGACATGTAAAGAACTTTTTTTTATTCGTCTATTGTTTATAATTTTAGATAGTGCGCCCCTTTTGAAATCAACATTTAATATTTCAATCAAATAATTTTTAATACGAGCTAGTGCCATGCTGCATTGCTACGGAATTGGGCCGGCACGACCTGAAAGGTACCTCTCGCTCCCATAATATCGCTTAAAGTGATATCTTTGGTGTCACGTTTCGTACGGTTTGTGAGTAGCCGGTGGCTCATTGGAGGGCCCCTCCTTCCAGTGGTCATATATACTTATATGTGTTGATGCCTTACGTCAGGATGACATATGAACCCCACCATGGTTCAAGGCTTGTCGTGGCGGTGGGGCTTAGTAGCCTGGGGTGAACCCAGGCGAAACCAATTGAACCGAGGGGGATCTTTGCACCCCTCTTATAAGAAGGGGGGCTAAAGGTCAGGAGGAGGAACCGCTCTCGGTACCCTCTTATAAGAAGAGGGGACCTAAGCGCAACAGGAGGAGGCGCTTCTGTGCACGGGGCAAGGGGCGAGGATGGGAACCTCACCCCATTGCACTGTCCCAAAGTCGGTGGCGTTGTCCTGTAGTGCTGGGCAACCCCATCTGTGGAGGTGGAGTTGGTCCCTTAGGGGGCTGACTAGCCGTCGAGGTGCCCTGATGATTGTCGTTCCGGGGCACCTCACCAATGGTAGCACTGACGGCACTCGCGGTGGTTTTTGTAAGTATTCGGCACTATCATGTGCCGCGAGTCCCACACACCATTGGACCCCAGCCAGGGCCGGAAAAGGCACGTAAATGCCTTTCCCCGCGTCAATAAAAAAAAAGAAAAGAAAGGATGACATATGGAGGGCTGTGTGACTATCCTAAGAGATGGAGTCAAGGTGAGGAGTATTACCTGTGTGATGGCAAGCTATAACCACCTCTGGGGTACACAGTCAAGGTGTCCTCAGCTCATGGCCTTCGGGCCCGTACTGGATAGTGTATGAGTCTAACGCGGGCTCAGCATCAGCTGCGGCATCAGCTGTCATCACAGTACAGACTATGTAAGTATCTAGACAGATAAGCAACAGGGGAAGGTGGGAAATGTATCGACATAGCAATAATGCAGATGTACATGGGCGACATAGTAATAATGCGGATGTACATGGGCGACATAGTAATAATGCGGATATACATGGGCGACATCGTAATAATGCGGATGTACATGGGCGACATAGTAATAATGCGGATGTACATGGGCGACATAGTAATAATGCGGATATACATGGGCGACATAGTAATAATGCGGATGTACATGGGCGACATAGTAATAATGTGGATGTACATGGGCGACATAGTAATAATGCGGATGTACATGGGCGACATAGTAATAATGCGGATGTGCTCGCTTACCACCTATACTATATAAAAAATATTTCCAGACGACGTTTGGGTTACGAATCGGGAGTAGCTGGTGGCATTAACGTGCGGATATTAATGGACGATAGTCACTAAATTTCCCCAGATCGCTTACTTGTATCCAAACAAACCACAAACCTTAAAATAAGATCCAACTACATATATTGAAATCATAGAAACATGAAATTGATGTATCGAACTTTCGACACTTCGGTGCCTAGGTCCCTAACTTTTCCCAAATATCAGTTTATCAAATATTTAAAATTTTATACACGTCTCCTTTGTGGTAAATGAAAACTTTTCAAAATTTTTGACTCGTCTTTTTTTGTGGTAAAGAATTTTTTTTTCAAAACTTTGGTAAATAAAAATGGCCAATGTATACATGTCCTATGCCGAAGCTAAAAGAGCGAAAATAAAAAAAAGCGCCTCATAATGCGAGACGCTACACAGGTTGATGGGTAATTGATGGCAAGTCGTACCCACATGTCGTCTGCACGCCCCCTCTCGTTCTAATTTGCCCATAGGGTTGACGACCAATTATGTTTTTCCCCATTCCGAAAATTGCGATCGATAGTAATTTCGTTTCTCGCGTTGAAGCTCGGTACAGTTAGTTACGAAAACTGGAACACATGTGCGTAATTTGTAATATACAGGCAGTAGAAAGAGTATTACTAATATAATACTCTGTATCGTCATATAGAATGCATTAGGACACACGACCGCAGTAAAACTGCTACACTTATACGAAATGTAATTATCTGAGAGAGAAATGAAATGTGTACTCGTACCCCTACATTAATATGCGACACGTGATTCTCCTTATATGTTCACTAACGTATATATCCCTCTCAACTTCCGTTAGCGTGGTTTTCGTAACGTTCTCTTCACACGTTCCTCAATTACTTAATTCTCAAGTCACGCGAGCGTAAAGATGTACGTCCAGAACAGACCCACAAAATACCTTGTAATTAAATAGAATAATAGAACTATTTTATTGGTAATTTAAGTAAGATGGGAGTATTGAAACTAACTAACTAACTACTAAACTACTGGACTGACTACGACTTGTTCACATTGAGTGTAACATGTACTGTACTCTACATTATTCACAAAAAATATTTTCGTTTCCTTTACCCAATCTTCTTTTATACCACATACATTTAATTATATACCGGAGAGCTAGAAGGGAAAAGTCTTCAACCAATGCGTTCCTCCCGTGATGACCTACGGGGCCGAAACATGGCCTCTTAATTTAAGACTGCTCCGCAAGTTTGCGGTAGCTCAACGGGCTATTGTACGTACTATGCTGGGTGTTTGTCTGTCCGACAGAATTCGTAACGAAGTCATAAGGCAGAGAACTAAAGTATCCGATATCACGCGACGAATAAGCTCGCTGAAGTGGCAGTGGTCGACCGTTACGAAGGTGGGAAGACGATCTCCGTGCAGTAGCCGGTCCGGGATGGATGCGAGTAGCAGGAGATCGGTCGCGTTGGTGTTCATTGAAAGAGGCCTATGTCCAGCAGTAGACGATAAGGGCTGATAATGATAATAATGATATTTAATTTCCGAAATCAATATTTTTTATTATTTGAAAAATATACAGTGTACATACACACTTTTTTATTTTTTATTTATATGTACAAATGATAATATTCAGAGATGCGCCGAAGAGTGGTTTCAGCGAATAGCCGAATATCGAATACTATTCGGTTTAACGTTTACCGAACCGGATATACTGCCGAATTATTCCGTTTAACATTTTTTTTACTGCCGCGAACAGGTTGTTACATGGCTGGCAGAAAAGCGAGCCGTATCTTTTTCTAGACAGAAGCCTTTCATAAAAGCAACCCTGACCTTAAAAGCCCAAGCGAAGATAAAACTGTAACGAACAGGGGAAGACCTCTACATAATGTTTTAATTTTTTAGAGCAATGTTATGTGGCATTTTGGAACTGTTATGAAGAAATTAGCTATTAATCGCTGTGGAGTTGGACTTTTGGTGGGTGGGCAAAGCATAAGTCTAAATATGTATATTTGGATCATTTAGCTAAAATATTTTAAGTCCTGGTAGTAAGTATTTTGTTCAGCGAACGATTTTGGAACGTTTTTGGAGGCAGGAAAAAATAAACATAACTAATCTTTGCCACCAAGAACTTGGTGCTTTTGCACCATATTTTACTATTCTTTATTTTTAAATATGAGAATATGTAATTTTCTTCTTTATGCTTATTTTTTTTATATCCATACTGATATTATAAGAGGAAACTTTTGTGTGTAACGTTTTCGCACAAAAACTGCCGATTAAAAAAAAACACCATCTAAAAGCTGCATCTTCACACAGACAGGCTACATTACAATTGCAAAAATAGTGTCTTTATCCCAATGTAACTGTTAAATTATCAATTCAATTTGACACTTATGTGTGAATTATAAATTTAAAGTGTTGGTTTAAGGTTTATATTGTAATAAATATAGATTTGAAGTTTAATTGCTTTATTTTATTAGCTTTATTCCATACATTCCCCAAGACTTATGATATAACATACACCTTACATAAGAATTGTCTTTTGTCTTTGATGGTGTGGATGTGTGTGTGGGTGTGGGTGTGGGTATGGGTGTGGGTGTGTGTGTGGGTGTGTGTGTGTGTGTGTGTGTGTGTGTGTGTGTGTGTGTGTGTGTTTGTGAGAGAGTGTGAGTGCGTGTGTGTGTGTGTAAAATAGAAATGCTCGAATCAAATATATTCGACACCAGAGCCGAATATTTCGGTCGAATACAAATAGTGAAAAGGAGGCCGACCACGCGGAATACCGAATACCAAGCGGATATTCAGCGCATCTCTACCAGTACTAGACTTACAGGAAATTCGAAACATATAACTGTACTTTTTAGATGTCATGAGCTTTCTCTCGACACCTTGGATGGGCGTTTGAAAAAGTTAACATTTATCTCGTAGCCAAAATATCTGTAAGAATTTTTTTAGATCTCATGCAATTGAGGGCAATATTTTCTGTATTTTCGTGAGCGAGTGTACTGGTAACAAATTAGATCAGTGCGTCGAGTATCCTCCGGGGCTAAACACTCAGCGGATGTGACGCGAACCTCATTACACATTCTTTATTGGCTGTGAACTCGACATTACCCGCTTAGTACCATTACTAATATCGTAGCACTGTGCACCTCGCAACACGCGTCTGACTCAAGACATTACCGTCATATAGCTATTACTAGCAACTTCGTAGCTCGCGGTTTTAAATGTGGGCTCTCTTCAAGAACCTACTGAATGTGTGTGTCTCAAGACACTACCGATCATTACGTATAAACACCACAGTAGCATGAAGCGCTTCTACGCCCCGATGTCGTTGGAGGGAAACCTCAGAATCCGGTTGTAATGCTGCGCTGACACTTCTATAAAAGTATCTACTAATATACTTTGAACACACGTCGTTATTGTGACTATCGGTTGCCAACAAAATTTAGCACATTAATTAAAAACCAGTCAACCTACACACAAGCAATTGACAATTTCACACTGGTTTTTCATTTAGACTCCAATCGGAAAAATGTAAACAGTTGTTCAGTACTCGTACACTTGCCCAGTTTATTTAGAAGTTGGTGATTACTGTCACATTACAGATTATGTTTTCATTAGTTACAAGTGTTACACTTGCCCTTGTAATACAAACAGGAGCAGTGGACTATTTCAACCGTATGACATACAATTTGAACGATGGACCGGACTTGTACAAGAAATACATAGAACAGTACAACAAAACTTTCTTTTCCGAGCAAGAGAAATACGACCGATACCTCAACTTTATGGCGACCATGGGACAGATTAATAATATTAACTTACAGGTCGGTTCACAGAAGGTCCGACCGAATAAGTATGCGGACCTGGATGAGAGCGAGAGGAGCAGGATTGTCGCCGAGGTCACCACCAAGGTCGACCCCGACTTAAGAATACAGCTTAACAACGAACCTAAAGTGGAGTCTCTGTTCGTTCTAGCGGATGATGGATATATAAACTAAAACGTCTTACGGTTTATTGTTAAGCAGGAGGGCAATTTTTAGCTTAAAAACTAAAACAATCTTACTACAGTCTCAAGAAACGTAATCGGTGTCTATGTCTAATTAATTCTTTTGTAAGTTCGTTTTTAAAACGCTGTATGTATATGTATCTTCCGAATAAAGAGAAATAAGATAGAGCATAACGTATGAGGTGTCATTATGTTTGTATTTATAGCGCGGGTTGGAGCAATTGGCTCTTTTGCCCAAGTCGACAAGACACTTTTTGTGATTAAAGTGAAAGTTTTTACAGACCTAACTTATTTTGGTCTTACTGGAACCTGTTTTGTAAAAGGTAGTGGCGTGCTGCATTGGAGCGGAATTGGGCCGTCACGGCCAGGGAGGTACCTCTCGCTAACTTGATACCGCCATAAGGTGAAATTTACGGTGTTGTGTTTCGTGAGGTTTGTGAGTAGCCGGTGACCCATTGGGAGGAGGGCAACTCGGCATAGTAATTGTGCTGATGTTCATAGGCGTCGGTAGTCTTAGAAGAGCGTCGATTGCTCGTATGCCCCCGTGTACTACAAAAATCTCTGGTCTACCTGAAGTGCATGGCAATACGTTCGCCTACGTCACTGATTGCTAAACAGTACAAGTAAGCGACTGTTTTATTTGTTGATGCGGAAACGCATTTACGCGCCTTCACTGGCCCTGGGTGGGGTCCAGTGGTGTGTGGGTCTCGCGGCACATGATAGTGCCGAATACCCACAAAAACCGCTGCGAGTGCCATCAGTACCGCCCCTGGTGAGGTGCCCCCAAACAACAATCATCGGGGCACCTCAACGGCTAGTCAGCCCCCAAGGGACAACTCCACCTCCACAGACGGGGTTGCCCCGCACCGTAGGACAACCTCACCGACTTTGGGACAGTGCAACGGTGTGAGGTTCCCATCCTCGCCCCTTGCCCCGCGCGCAAAAGCGCCTCCTCCTGTTGCTCTTAGGTGCCCTCTTCTTATAAGAGGGGTACCGAGAGTGATTCCTCCTCCTGACCTTTGGCCCCCTCTGCTTATAAGAGGGGTGCAAAGAACCCTCTCGGTTCAACTGGCTTCGCCTGGGTTCACCCCAGGCTGCTGAGCCCCACCGCCACGACAAGGCTTAAACCATAGTGAGGAAGTAAGCGGCTCCTGCAACAATGATCTGCTACGTACTAACGCTGTAGCTAGTAGGTACCTACCTATCTACCATTAACTTTAGTGCATACATTTGTCACGCGTACAGTTATGTTATATGTAAATGTACTTGTTTCGTGGTTGCCACACTCTTCCTTTCTGTGAAGTTCATAACTATTATTACCATCATCAACCATCAACCATCCTCTATTTTAAAATATGGATACTCTCTAATTTAAATTATCTCCTCCTTGGAAGGAATCGGGACTCTTTCGTGACGATTTGAGGTATGGCAAATCTAATATAATGGCGGGCGTTGTCTTGTACATGTTGACAAACTGCAGACTTAGTAGAACGACGATGTTTAACATCTGCGATATGTTCTTTTACGCGTGTTCTTATTGATCTCTTTGTTTGACCTATGTATGAAAGCCCGCAGTCCCAATCGAGTTTGTATACTCCTGCATCCTGCAGGGGGATCTGAGACTTTGCCGGTCGTAAGAACTGACTTTTTGGCGACTTGAAGAAAGTTTTAATAGAAGCACGCTTCAGGATGTAGCCAATCGTATCAGTTACCCACGTATGGTAGTACAAGCGGTATTCGCTCAATTGTACAATTGTTTATAACTCAAACATATTTTTACATTTATTTTTATAACAGGACAGCACAAAGATTTTGACATATTCGTCCATGACGGTGACTCTTTTTCATTCCACAAGAAAATCTAAAGAAACATAAAATCCTTAAATAGACACAGCTATGAATAACAACATATATACGAAAAGAACATAACAATATACGAAAAGAACTTTGCACAATAAATCGTTAATTCAGACCTTTACAAAGCATAGACTCCTCTTTTATAATCATAGCAACGAAGTAGCTGTAAAAAACATGTTCCTAAAATATGAAATAATACCCAGTCTATCTCAATTGGTCAATTGAAATTGAAAAAAAAAAATCTCGTTCGTAAACAAAATATTTCCGTGTCCCTTTGCGTATCGCTTCGGTAGTGGTTTCGATTATACCACCCTTCTCATCTTTAATTTATCTTTTAAGAAATGACCAGTTTGTCTCTTATAGGCTGCAAGTCCTAAATCATCTTTTAAATTTAAAATGCACGACATGGTTCTATGTGCTATCTTCATTTCCCGAGATAAAATCTTTTGCCTTCGGACAGGATTTCTTCGAATTATTTCTCTTACTGCTTTGATCAACTTTTTCGCACGAACACTACGTGGACGGCCAGATCTTTATGTCTCAAATAGAGGAAGACTTATTGTACCTATTAATAATCCGTACGTACACATTTCACTAGTACCTAGTGTTTGGAGAGTTCTAAAAATTGCACTTGGCTCCATACCTACTTTGTGTAATGCAATCACAGCGATTCTGTGTTCTTTATCACAACACTCCATTTTAATATCGCAAAATAGTGTATAATGTATTAGCGTCAAAATGAATAAACACAATGAATAATAATATAAAAATTACAGGTTCCAAATTCAAATGTAACATATTTTTTCATTTTTAATTGTAACAATATTTATGGCCAGACTAAGTATATATAAAATTCTCGTAGCTGCGTTCCACGATTTTACGCGTACATTCCGATTCTGTAAATATACTTTACGGCAGATGCTCAGATCTACTGTATACCAAATAAGGACCTGGCAGGCGATGGCTCCTTTTCACTAGGCTGTAATGCCTCAGAACAAGGTCGCTGAGCGGGTCAGAGGGTAGGATGCGGAAGGAGGACCCTGTCGCAGGCGGGGGACGGGAGTACGGCAGAGGACCAGTCAAGGTGGGAACCTGGCGACCACGGCCCCGACGAAAAGGACCTGTCTACCGGAGGAGCCTAGTTCCTGATGAGGGACTGGCCAGACGCCGAGCTGCGGAGTTCCAGTTGGTAGATCTGCATATTCAAAAGCACCACACACCCATCGGACCCCGCCCAGGGCTCCGGCAGCGCGTAGCACTTCCCCGTGAGGATAATAAAACATAAACGCTGTGACACGAGAACTTTATAGATATACTAGTGGTGCCTCGCGGTTTCGCCAACGTACTAGTTTCGTAAAATTCGTTCTTAGCGGACTCCTGGACAAATTTCATATTTGTAGGTGTTATAGTTTCTGTGAATACGTGACTAATGAGTGAGTGGCGTTTGCTTTTATATAATTAGGTATATTGGTAGCTTTTATCGATATAGCAATTATTTCGATTCTATGATATAAACAAGTATAATTTATTTTACTCTCACTGCGCGAGTGTGCCGCCTGATGGGCAACAGGATAGCCCATGGTGTAGCCTCATCCCACGTCGGTAAACTTTCAACAAAACAACTGGCAATTTGTATTGTTCATGCTGGCGTTAACTAGCGTGTGAAAGTTGGAAACTGTGGAAAGCAAAAAACACCTCTGGTGGAAATTCCACACTCCCGTAGTTCCAGAGTTCCGCAGTCCCGCAGTTCCGTACCGCTGAATAGATGTTCGCAATTGGAGCGTTAATTCCCAGTGTAAAAGTTTTAAATGTAACACAATTTACAGTTACAATTAGCTGAAACTAAACTTTTATAGCTTTTTAGCAGTTACTTATATTATGTAGACTGTTTTAGACATTATTATGTGTTCTTGCTTAGACTCGCAGCGCACGCGTTTCTTTATAGAAATAAATCGCTCTGCTCAGCTCAGCTACCGAAACGAGACTATTTATATTTGAAACAAAGTTACAAGAAACGTTTTTCGTAGTTAATAATTCCAAAGAGAAAGATAATAATATGTTGTACAAAGTTTCGTTTTACCGCACGAAAGGCTACCTCGAAGATGTCACTTTACACCGGAATCAAGTGAGCGAGAATGATTCTGAAGTGAAGCGTGCTCGACGTTAACTCGGCAAAGCGTTACGCTGCTCACGGTCTGTACATATTAGATTATATTACCCTGCGCTGGTGTTACACTTCTGTGTTTTCTTCACGAGAAAACTCTAAAAACTTAAAATACCTTTTAAAAATCTATAATAATTTAAATTAACATTACGAGGTTGGATTCAAAAGTATTCGGCCTAACCAAGGAAATAAATACACATTAAATCAGTTAATACTTTTATTTTTCTACATAATCAAAGACCAGTCAGGCTGGGAACCTGGCGACCACGGCCCCGACGAAGAGGTCCGGCGTATACTGACACCTCCACCTCTCTACCGGAGGAGCCCAGTTCCTGACGAGGGACTGGCCAGACGCCGAACTGCATCTAATCTCCATCAAGTTCGATGATTTTTTGCCATCTCTCACCTAAAGCATTTAGACCGTTGAAAAAAAAAGATTTTTACTTAGAGTCGAAATATGTATCTTCTGCTGTTCTGATCTCGTCGTTTATCTTTGACCTCCCAAGTGCTTTTATAGGTCAGGGAACAGAAAGAAGTCTGACAGTGCCAGATCAGGTGAATAGGGCGGATTCGGCAATAGTCCAAAACCACCCTTGTGGATTCCATTCATTGATTGCACAGATACGTGTGAACACGGGCATTATCTTGATGATACAGGACTTTTCTTCTAAGCATTCTGAGACGCTTTTCGTTTACTTCCTCTCATAAACGACGTAGTCAGACGCAGTAGTAATCAGAGATTATAGTCTGACCCCTTTCAAGATCATCAATCATAATGACACCTTTCGAGTCCCATAATACCGAAGACATTACCTTATTTGCCGACGAAATCGCCTTAGCCTTTTTAGGGGGTGGTGAACCAGGTCTTCTCCACTGTTTCGTACGTTGTTTTATTTCTAGCGTACATTAATAAACCAATTTTTCGTCCATTGTAACAAATCGATTAAAAAAATCATCTGCATCGGCTTAAAATAACTCCAAACATGACTGTTTGTGAAAATGGTCAATTGCGTCCCTTTTTTGTTAAACTGAAGGAAGTCAAGGGACCCACCTCACAGACTCCTTGTGAAACCCAATTCGTTGACTATGATGGTTTGTGTTCGTATATAGGAGATGCCTATAATCTCGGCTATCTCTCTAATTTTTTATCTGCGGTCTCCTATAATTAAAATCAAGTACTATTATTTATATTTCCGTCAGTAATGGACGTCGAAGGCCCTCCACAGCGGGGTTCATCTTTCACACTCTCTCTACCACGCTAGAATTCTGCTATGCATTTTTTGACGGATGAATAATAAATAACAAAATTTCCTAAAGTACTGACCATATCATCATGGATGGCTTTCGATGATAGCCTCTTCTTATGGTGGTACTTAATAACGGCACGATGCTCAATTTGCTCCATTTGCAAAAACTATCTCCGATTGCTTTGTTAAAAAATTATAAGATCACAACTTGTTTTCGCACACGTTTCGAACTTCACACCATTAACTACTCTGAAGTGAACTAAATAATGTGGGTAGATCCGATTTTTAGAATTGAATCTGTGTTAGGCCGTGTACTTTTCAATCCACCCTCGTATATTAAAACGGCGAGCATAAAGATTCGGACCCTTTTTACGATATTTTCGAGGGCGTTGGTTTATCAAATTTGGCGCACTTATAATTTATCTGTGGGATAAGTGCAGAACGCTAATATTTTTATATTATGTTCATTCGATTCCATTATTTTCATTCAATAAAACGTCACTCATGTTATGACGTACGACATTTACTTTTATTAATTAATGTCGACCTAGCCGAATTTCGGCTACAGCGGCCATCTCGTTTGAGAGAGCCGTGAGACATTTTATAGTGCACAAGTGTTTGCGTAGACACAGTTGCTCTCTCTATTCCTTAATTCTCCTATGCCGATGGAACGGCAATCCGACTCGACCGGAGAGAAATTAGGCGCAGGACCGACGGCTTAACGTGCTCTCCGAGGGACGGGGATGTATCACCGCCAACTTCCCAACTCCGGGCAGTTATTAGAATTTAGAAAATTCCTAATAGCACTTTTTGTATGGTCCGACCCGGGATTCGAACCCGGGACCTCACGTCTGTGGCTGAACACGCTTACCGCTAGACCACGAGGCAGTTAAGCTAGTTTTATTTTATACCTATCAGAAGGTCTTACAGTCGAGCTGGATTCCAAGTCAAATGATTTTTTTTGTAATTATGAACGAATTTTGATCACTGCGCGATCCCTAGTTAAGTCAATTAGTCCTAACATAATATAATAGTTATGACATGTGTAGTCGTGGGTGTCCGGGGTCACAAGTGTCACCCACAACAAGGCTTGAACCATGGCGGCACAGAGTACTCTGTATTATATGGGAACATGGCACCACGAGGAGTCTGAAGGTTAAGTAAGATAATAAAGAACAATTGTAACATTCACAGAGTCTAGAACCACTGGAAAACTACAAAGAGACTTTTCCACAAATAAACATACGGTCGAACATACACTGTCCTCCTTTTGTTCAGGTTAAGACTCGATTAATATTCGATTAGTAAGCAAAGCAAAGAACAAATCGATTACAGCTTCGAATTATCTCTTATCTATTGGATAGAATTAATCGAAAATATACTAAACAATACATCTGTGGCACCATAAGCATGATACCTCTACTTATTCTTATATTGCTCTATCAAATAATGATTGCCAATCCGATCAAGTACACTGCGAAGAATTCTAAGCATGTTTTTAACGCCTTCAAAGACAAATATAACAAGATTTATAAAAACGAAACCATAGCAACACAACATTATCATAATTTCATTGCAAATTTAAACGAAGTCGAGAAACTTAATCGCAGAAAGAACGAAACATTTGTTATCAATCAGTTCGCGGATGCGGATCCAGCAGATTTGGAAGAAAAGTATGCAGTAGACATAAAACCATGTGAGTAAGGCCTGTTGCATCCAGTGCCGGGGTTGGATGGCAAAACAACTACATGCCGGTTGTACTGAGGCTCACCATTTTGTGATATACTTTGCAATCCGCCCGGCATCGGCTGTGAATAACAGGAACCAAATTACCAGGGAATTCAAACTACAGCAATCTTTCAAAGGTAAAAAGCGCATGATAATCCCTTCAGTAAGTTTTGAGATCACATATAGACATTTTGGTGACAGCTTTTGGGGACTTTGTTTTATATATAGGTACACCAAAGATGTGTTATTTTATTAACTTATTTAACCTACTTCATGTAAATATTATATTTTGGGTCAGTATATTTAGACAAACAGAGCTATTATTATTATTATTTAACTACAATCACTCCGTCGTTTCGCGTGTGTGCATCTCATCGACGTAGTCTTTCGTGACAATCTGTTGTCGTAATAAGACTCCCATTGCTCGTTTGTCCCCCTACTCTATAAAAAAAATCAAGTGTTACTGTATTTTCAATACATAATTACAAAAGTACAATTACTTGAGATGTGATATGAATGAGCCAACTACTTGTTTGTTTTGTGTCCTACTAGTTTTATTCTGCGACACTTAGTACGTTGAAGTAGTAAGTGAACACATATTACTATTAAAAAGTAGAATTCGCGGTGTCAGGTGCTTCAAATGGCCGTGCACAACTTAATCCGAGTCAACACCGACAATGGAAACATTAGAAGGTCTACATTATTTGCTTATTTTAATATATACTTAATTGTCTCAATAGAAAGTGCTAAACTGGTTTACTCCTCCTTTGTTATACAAATATTTAATTCCGCCCTATGTAAATCCACTAAAACCTTAGTATTCATAATTTTGATTTGTACTGGCTGTCAAGAAATGATAAATATTTATGCTATGTTAAATTGACAGTTTTGTAGCAATTCCTTTAAAATTGTCATTGGAAAATTTGTTTTTGATGAGAGCCGATATCCCTTATATGAAATATCCCTTATATATAACAGAAAAAATATGTTTCGTTTTTGAAGGTCGGATTAACATTTCCATACATTACCGCACCGGTAATGAAATATATGAGAACATATAAACGAGCGTTATAGCGTTCATGCTGCATTGCAGTTGAATTGGCCGGTGGCCCATTGGCAAGGATGGCATGAAAGAGAGCTACGCTCTATCTACGTCTGTACGGTTAGTGCGTGCAGATGTCAATTACCCGTTTGTCCCCGCCTGTTAAAAATACCGGGATTGATTCCGGACATCGATAGGCATGTCTTTTGATCACTCCGTACGCGTAGAAACTAGCAATATGCGTCATCTGGTGCCTACCGACCATTAACATCTATATATACAAGTGCGTTGCCCTCTTTTAGCCCCAATTGGGAAACGGCTACTTATAAACCGCACGAAACGCGACGGCGATGCTATCACTTTTAAGTCTCCCCGGTCGGACCGGCCTCATACAGCATGTCATTACCTCTAAACATACTAACTGCAGTGTCATTAATTCTATCATTAGCAGCCTGCCACTCACTTGCGTGAATATTTTCTTTCATTGTATAGAGGGTCAAATGAGTAATCGGAGCCTTTTTACGACTATCGACGCCTATGAATATCTACATAATTACTTTGCCGATGCGTTACTCTCCTTCCGCCCCAATGGGCCACCGGCTACTCACAAACCACACGAAACGCGACATTGAAGATGTCGCTTTACGACGGTATTATGCGAGAGGTACCTCCCCGGTCGTGCCGGCCCAATTCCACTGCAATTCAGCATGGTGCTACCTCTTACTGAATTTGTCAGTACTTGGTAATAAGGGACAAATTAACCGCGACATTAGATTTATGGCCTCGGTAATAGTATATGTTTAAAAAAAATATAAAAAATAAAGTATTAAAACTAAAAAAAAAAAACATTCAACGTTACATAAAAAATATGACGCGGTAGAGGCCAGTAATTAAAGCAGTAATATTTTAGTTTATCGCCAAAATGTTGCAATTTACAGCGGTAAGAGGTGATTTTAACTTCATTATCAATTTATACTAATAGACAGACCTATGAAACCGTCTGTTAATCTGGTCATATCGCTCTATTTCAGACAGCAAAGTGTTACCAGCGACCAGGCAGACTCGTCCGGACATTGACGCCTCTAAGCTGTACAATCTGGCCGACGCCGAAGGCCTCTTCCAGAAGTACCAGCGGGACCACAACAGGACATACAAGAGCAAATTCGATCGCCTCACACACTACTACCGCTTCATCAAGACCCTGGTCAAACTGAACAGGGATATGTATCAGGATGGCAAGCAAATTGATTTGGACGATAAAGCAGATGTAGTGGAAGAACCGCTTGAATACATGTATTAATTGTTATCCTATGAATTGTTAATTGCCTCTGGCCCATGGGATGAAAGCAGGGCAACACATCTGCATACCAACAAAAATGTGGAGCATGGACGTCGGTATTCGTCAAAAGGCTTTGGTTGCTTGTCCCCCTCCCCCCTCCCATACTATAAAAAGTAATACCAGGAAGCTCTGCAAATACTGAACTTGAGACTCCCAGCTAATGTACTTTTGACCTAAATACAGTGTCGATAACGACGGCCCGCATCGACATGCTCACAAGAACTCTTTAAATCCCAGTGCAAACGAGGGCCGTATTGTTCTGAGAGGCATGTGTAACGCGCCCTACAAAAACGGACATTTGTTCTAGAATCTTCTGCTTATGGATAAGTACAGGCTTATAAAAATATGACTTCTGGAGTCAAGAAGGGGTATAATCATAAAGATAATATAGATAGATGCTATAGGCGTATAGAGTCACGAAAATGGGGGAGGCAAGGCAGGTATATGTAAGGATCGTGACATGTGGCGCTCCGTTCACTCTGCGTAGCCCGTTAGGGAACTGGCGTGAAGATGTGTTGTTGTGGTTGTACTAATAGCTTTGTGTATCTAATCTCGAATGAGAACTTAATAAAAAGAAAAGACAGTGACTGGAATCATGTTTCCTGTCTCTTTCGTCATAGACCGTCTGGATTAAAGAAAGAAGAATGAGATGTGACAGCAAAGCTATTTGCGACATGTGTTATGATCGGTGCACGTCGGGACCAGAGTTGATTCTTCTACGGACAGGACCACTTCTGTTGCGACCAGAGTAATATACTTTTTTCGGACAAGACAATTTCTGTCGGGACCAGATTTGATTCTTTTTTCAAACATGGTGACTTCTGTAGCTCTTGAGGGTCCAAATTTCATTCTTTCTCACACACGACGATATCTGTAGTGTTTAAAATAGATTTTTCGGACATCATATCGTCTAGCGGATACATTATAAATTTACAAAACGTGCAGTACAATCGCGTCATTAGGAGCCTAAGATCTGGCAATCTGGCCGCCGGCCAAATCAGTTAACACTAGTTTACTGGTCCCGCCAGGTTTGATAAGATAAGTGAACTCATATTGTAAGTTTCATATCATGACAGACGGTAAGATGTAGTTTTATGTTGCGTTGCAGTGGAATTGTGCCGGCACGACCCGGAAGGTACCTCTCGTTCACTCGATAGCGGCGTAAAGCAACATCTTCGATGTAGCGTTTCGTTCGGTTTGTGAGTAGCCGGTGGCCCATCATATTCATGACGCGGGCCCTACGATCGAACACCAACCCCTCAGGGATCATCATGATGTGAGACAGTTGAGTCTCTACGCCTTCAAGTTCCACTGGATTAACCAGGGTATCCATCTCGCCAGTTCCTCCTCCTCCGTTTGGCTCCTCAAAAACCTCTGCGCGGCCGTGGGTGTGGCGACTGGGCCAGCGCCCCACAAACACGGTTCACTGTGCTGGCTCACCGTATAGAAACGGACTCCAAGGCCGCGGGGCGCAAACATGATTCAAGGAGTAAAGTAAAAAAATATTCTCTCTTGATTTTCAAATACTCCTTAATTTTATTATTAGCCTCCTCAAAATGGCGTCGACTATATCCGTCTCTTTCGCAGACTATGCTCCGGTATCTCAGTGATTATTTTTTGATTTCCTACAAAATATAGGCCATCAAAAATATGGCCTATCAAGTATAGGGGTTTCTTTATAGCCGCTAGGGTGTGAACGCGATTTCGCTGTGATCGCGTACTATTATTAATTTTTTACGATAGTGATCCCACATATTTAATAATTTTCTCAAGCGTTGTGCACTTTTAGGTGAAATCATGGATCTAGTGACAATAGGTCATTGCGAATAAAATTCGGTGCAAATACAGTTTTAGGTATTCACTATGCCTGCAGTCCGCACACCTCTGCGTTTATAGGTTTTTTTTATAGTATAGGGGGACAAACGAGTAATCGGAGACTTAATGACTACCGATGCCCACGAACATCAGCACGATCTTGCCGATGCGTCGCTCTCCCTTTCACCACCTCCCAATGGGCTACTGGCTATTTAAAAATCACACGAAATACGACACCATACGTGTCACTATACACCGGTATCAATTGAGTGAGAGGTACCTCCCCAACCGTGCTGGTCCGATTCCGTTGCATAGGAGGACGTAGTGTCTTACACCATGCATGGCACTACCTCTTTCAAAACTGCTTGAAATGGCGGTTAGCTAATTTTCGTTTTTATAGAATGATCATGGGTATTTAGGATGGCTGAGTGAATATAGATATACTTAGTAGAGCCTGCGTGGAGCCTCGAGGCCAACGTCCAGATATCCCACGCCACGCGGGCTCTTTTTTTTTTGTTGACGCGGGGAAACGCATCTACGCGCCTTTTTTTATTTACGCCCTGGATGTGGTCCAGTGGTGTGTGGAGCTCGCGGCATATCATAGTGCTGAATACCCACAGAATCCACCGCTAGTGCCATCAGTGCCGCCTTTGTTGATGTACCCTGGAACAACAAATCATCAGGGCACCTCGACGGCTAGTTAGCCCCGTAAGGGACCGACTCCACCTCCACAGATGTGGTTGTCCCGCACTACAGGTCCAGCCCACCTACTTTAGGACAGTGCAATGGGGCGAGGTTCCTATCCTCACCCCAAGCCCCGTGCGCAATAGCGCCACCTCATTTTCAGTCCGAACTTCATATAAGAGGGGTACAAAGAGTAAACACCTCCTCGGTTCAATTGGCTTTACCCGAGGTGTCTCCGTTCACCCTAGGCTATCGAGCCCCACCACCGCCCAAGGCTTGAATCATGATGTGAGACGCGCCCTCCTCTATTACAACCCAGCGCAGCCAGTTGTCAGGACAGCTGGAGTCAATGAGCATAATCAACCTCGTGGCCGAAGCGGCCTTGGATCAGATCTATCAGATATGCTACTCACAAACCGCACGAAACGCGGCAGCGAAGAAGCTTTACGGGGGTATCATATGAGCGAGAAGCATCTCCCCGGTCGTGCTGTCCCAATTCACCTGTAATGTATCATGGCCGCTACCTCTTAGTAACTGCGTCTTTGTCGCACTCGCATTCTGTGAGTGTGGAGGACGGACATGGGGTATAGTCCCGTCTCCGTCTGATAGATCGTGCACATTATATCTGTCCAAAGCCGAAATTCCTTCGAGCGCCATCAGAAATTACAGATGTAGACGTGATAGAGATACAAACATTAGGTATGTTTGTACCTCTTACACACACGTACAATTCTTCGCAATTAAAATAGTGTGTTTTCCCTGGGAGAAGCCTTTTCATGCAATCTGTGGAGGTGAAGTGATTTTAGCTTTATAATAAGAAATAAAGACAGAAAATTTTATTTGCTCGAATATGGATAGTTGCAAAGATGCATGTAGGTATAATTTCCAACATATTCTGCCGTCTGTCCCCGTATGTCTGTCTCACAATCTCGCCAAGACCGTCACCCGACATGTCTCATTGCATTGGGAACTATAGGGATAAGGCAGAGGCATCGAATTATCTCTCGTTGTGTTGTATATTTTACTATAATAAAAGGGGACAAACGAGAAATCGAAGCTCTTTGACCGCTTTCGACGCCCATAAACATTAGCATAACTATTACCGTCGCCAAAGGGTCAGCACAGCTGTTAATTTAAGGCGATATCATCTGAGCGAGAGATGCCGCCCGGTAGTGCTCGCTCTGTCCGGCTGAAGTGCAGCGTACCTTTACAAGCGGCAACTGTTCAAATAAATCGTACGGATTTCAGTTGTAATTTATTGATTTAAAGACGCTGCCTGCTAGCTTTCCTCTTTATGCCATAAATTTCTGGCACTGTATGGGGCAGGCCTATGTCCGGTAGCGGACGTCGGCAGGCTGATGATGATGATGATTATGTAGAGTTAAAACAAACAGTTAAGTAAGCTATTATGAAGCTTAACTGACTTCAAAAAAGGTGGGTTGTATATTCGCATGATTTTTTTATATGAGCTCAGTTTAGTGAACGCCAATCGTTCTGATATTCCGAACGCGTATGTCGTACGGAATTTTTAAATGGCAAAATGTCTTTGATAATTAAAAATCCTTGCAACGCTTAACTATGCAGCCTAGTAATTTTAGTAAGAGGTAGTTTCATACTGCATTTCATCTGAATTGGGCGAGAAGGGTTTACTCAGATGTCGATTTTTTTGGGTCTATGTGGCTGGTCTAGAGGAGTAAAAGGAGAGCAACTTCTCTGCAGTTATCATGATGTTTATGGATGCTGGTAGATATCAAAGACTAAGAATTGTCGTATCCTATAAGAACTGTTTGTCTTTAAGTCGATTTACGGATGATTTCGTGATAGTGTACGATTTGTGGTCGCCCGATGGGTCGACAGAGACAACTTGTTACGCACACTCTCGCGTAGGCCTTGCCTATTCGGTACATTACTATAACTCGGAACGTTACTATAATGACATGCTTGGAGAAGAAGGAGTGAGAAGGTACAGGAGTCAGTGAGGGAAGGAGGCTGTAGGCTGGCTGTAGAGCAGTGGAAGCATGAAAGATGTGATTGGATGAATAAGCCCATGAAGATGAGGTGGAAATCATCGACTATACGGCGCAAGGCCCTGGATTGGACCGCGCGCAGTCGGCGCTTGTTGCAGGGCGCCAGTAGGTGGTGCCACGCCGGGGCCGCATACGTCAGGCGGAAGCGAATGTATAGTTTGTAAATGATTGGTTTTATCTGAAGCGGGAGGAACCTTGACAGCGCCGTTGCTTTAGTGCCATGGAGGTCTGCGTCGCAGGCGTGTGAGCCCATGGTTAGTGTAGAGTCCAGCCAAATGCCCAGGTATTTGCCTGACAGACCCAGGGGATGGGCTCACCGCTGAGTGTCAGCGGGTGTGGGATCACTGAGACTTAGCGGCGTTAACAGCCAACCGCCATTTTGCCAAGCGGGGAGCAAGTCCAGAGTTCGCTGTATCAGTGGCGTACAGAGCAGCCATGGCCCTTCGCCGCTGGGGATGTCGTCCACGTACTTGTTGAAAAGCAGATACAGTGAAGGATCCCGGCCTTGATGGGGCTGGTGGCCGAGTGGGCCTACAACACTCGGACATAGAAGGTGCGGTCACTAAGGAAGGACCGCACGATGGTGACCAAAGAACGGGGAACCCGGGAGCTAATGAGTTTGTAGAGAAGACCCTCGTGCCAGACGCGGTCGAACGCCTTTCCAAGAAAAGGGTCGCGACTGATTACTTCTTGTTGACGGCGTTCGTGATGAATGGGTCTGCCCGTGTCGGAAAGTAAGGGGTGAGTCGCTCGAGGAGGAGGTGCTCGAACACCTGTGAGAGCGCGAGCATTAGGGTGATGGGCCTATATTCGGTGGGATATCGGAGGCTCTTCCCCTTCTTTGGAATCATTATCACCTCACCCGTCTCCCATTGGGTAGACGATTCCATTGAAGAGACGGGCAATGGCGGCTGCAGTTTTACTGGAGGCGAGGCGTAGAGCACTATTGGGGATTTGGTCGGTGCCCGAGGCCTTTCTGGGATTGACCCTAAGGAGGGCGCGGCGGACCTGTCTCGGCTATACAAAGAGGGGGGTGGGGGTTGTGGTGGTGGTGGGCTCCTGTGATGGGGGAGAGGGAGAGCCCTCACGGGCGAAGTGCCTCCCTCACCTGCGCGACTGCTTCGTGGTCGTGGTCATTCGCGGCGGTGGCCAAAGTTGCAAAGACCTGGGAAAGGTACCTGGCATGGATGTTGGCTCTGTCTGCTGCACGGTGGCGTAGGCCCCCGTCCTCATGTGTTAGGGGACGTGTGGGCTCCTTGCTGCCGGTACGTTGGTGGACCGACGGAGGATCCTCGGTGGCCTGGGAGAGGTAATCCCATGATGATATGTATTGTGCGACGAGCTCAGATTTGACTACCGCAGCAGCTCTGTTGAAGGCGGCACGGTTGGAGGGGCATCTGGTGCGTTGCCATAGATGACGGAGCATACGCTTCTCCTGAATCAGCCTATTGACCCGGCGGGTGAGATCGGGCCGGGAAGCCGGGGATGGGCCAGGAGGTTTAATGGCCGCGGCTAGTGCGGCTGAGAAGGCCGAGGTTCCGCTAGGCGGTCCACGTCCACAGCAGTCATCACCGGGTATGTGGGAGTACGGGCGTGGACTCGGGTAAGTACGCGGGTAGTGACATTCGAGAGATCGCTGGTGCCGCCTGGGAAGGTGCCTCAGGCTTCAAGTTAGTGTCGGCAGTCGTGCAGGTAGTTGGCAGCTGGTACCAGTTGTACTTTCTCGCTCCTTCTTCTCCAAGTCCCCGTAGTGGGGTTCCTACCATGTAGATACGATATGGGAATGGTTTCCCCTTTTTCCTTCTTCTCAGGTAGCTCACCTGAACGCCTGATCAGCGGGTAACAACCGTCCTTGGTCGCTGGCTGTCACTCACTGGGCCTTCGCCGGGACTACCGGCAATCTGAGATCGAACACCCCAATTTTGAGGACGGCTGACTGATCCAAATGGGCAACCGACCACTACTGCGATCCGGATCACCTAGGGGTGATCCATACGGCATTAGACCGCTCCATATTTATGGAATGAGACCCCGCAGCCGCCAGAAGATCGAAATCCTGGAACGGCTCCCTCTACCCCCTTGCGGGGGCACGAGAGTACCCAGTCGACGACGACATATTTTTCGTGCATGGTGTTATTGATTTACAAAATGTTATTTCTTCAAAAAGCCCTTGGTGGTGACGTGCTACTCAGTAACGTTCATATCTATTTAATTGAAAACAAATAAACATGCAACAAACTAACCACATTTAAATTAGAACATAATGTGTAAAAAATATTTGAGGAAAAGAAATAGTGACAATAACAGTAATGATCAAAAAGAACTTAACTGTATGAATTTTATTCTGGAGGTATTAAGTACCCTGCAGCATGACACTAGCTCTGTCAACCGAGCCAGCACAACCGGACTCTCGCTCAAATAATAGCGCCTTAAAATTCGCCTTGGGGTTTCGTTTTTTCTGTGAGTAGTCGGTGGCCCTTTCTTATTTAATTCTGTTAGTGGTCGTTGGCATAATGGTTATAAAAAAGTATTTAATAATATTTTAGGTGAAATCCCGTCTCAAATTAGAGGTGTGCAAGCTGATAATAGTGGAAGGTAAGAAAGAACGTATTTGTATACGTATAAAAGCACAAATCCACAAAGAAGAGCAAAAATTAAAGATTTGATCATGAACAAAGGTCCCTAATTCGCTAATCTACTCCCGCTACCGCACACAATACTTGTACCTTAAACTTAAAACTTAATCCCATTACTGAACTGAACATTAAGTTTTAGTGCGCATGACTCGCGGGGCCTCTGCGCACTGCGGGAACATACCGCAGTATGCGATTTTTACTGCGCTGCATATTACAAGCAGAAATAACGATTTATATGTATTATACATTTACTTTTCATGTGGTCGTGCCTTTGCTGCGTTAACTAAAACAATACAGATCGTTAAATACGTCAATGCATTTATATATAAAGTGTGTGCCTAACAGACTGTCAGGTTGTAAACAAGACCAATCTAGCTCGATACATTATTTCCGTCAGTTATTTTACAAAAATCGAAGTTTAAACAATTCACATTATTCATGTTGACCATTTAGAATATGTAACCTCTCTTTTCATATGACCAACGCAAAAAAAACTTCTATTGGTATTTATTTGCACGCGACAAATATGGAAACAGTAATAGGTAAAAAATAAATATACTTAGCGTCTAATAAACTAATAATTATTTAAATGGTAAGTGCGACGTATGTCTGCTACGCTAACGTACCATTGCTGCGTAGGCAAGCAATGCTGTGTTAGTGCTAGTGGTAACTAGATAGTTGATGGAGTAGGTAGCTTTTCTGTTCTTGTTGACGCGGGGAAACGCATTAACGCGCCTTCACTGGCCCTGGATGGTGTATGGGGCTCGCGGCACATTATAGTGCCGAATACCGTACCACCACCGCGAGTGCCATCATCCACACATGGGGTTGTCCCGCACTACAGGACAACTCCACCTACTTTAGGTCAGTGCAATGGAGTGAGGTTCCCATCCTCGCCCCTTGCCCCTTGCGCAATAGCACCGCCTCATTTTGCTCTTTTGTTCTCTCCTGTTATAAGAGGAATACAAAGAACGCCTCCTCCTCTGCTCCTTAGTGGGGACTCTACTAATAACAGGAGTACAAAGAGCACACCACAAGGTGTCTTGGATCGCCCCAGGCTACTCTGAGCCCCACCGTCACGACAAGGCTTGAACAATGGAGAAGCCAAATAACAGAAGAAGAAACAAACGCATCGGTAAAAAAATTGCATTAAAATCGTATTGATATTTATAACGTTTATAATACAAAAGTGAAATATCAACAAATATAATAACATCTTCGAGCCGAGAGAAACAGGTTGAAATGGGTCGTTAACGTGTACCAGGTGCTCTTCTCTAGTTGAAGGAAGGCCAGGCCCTCTGCCACACACGATGGGACCTTTTAAGGGGTGAGAGATGGTTAAAGTCTGTTGAGGCATGGCACCGTGTGGTTTTGGTCAGTTCAAAACCGACATAACCATCTCCGCAAATCGCAATAGCGTAAAAAAGACCTCCACGTAACGCACGGGAATATAACACAGTGCAGTGTTACCCTAAATTTGGAGCTACACTAGCGGGAAAACCGAAAAGCAAGGGGAATACTGCCCGGGCGGTCTTAGCGTGTGGAACACGCGACACTTATTTGAAAGTAGAATACGCTCGCGTTCGGTAACTTATCGAAATTAAGTTTTGCTCCATAACGAGCATTTTAGTATTCAAATAACTTTCTTCTTCTAATATTGTGTGTTAGTCAAATAAAATATAAAAAAACTAAGATAGTTTTAAAATGAAGATTCGAAAAAGACGTTGGTGGAATTTAAAGATTCTGTTTTTTATCTGTGAAGGTGATTGAAATAAATTTATTTATTTGGTCATCTACAAATGTTGGAAACATGACGATAAAAGCTGTAACGGTAATAGCATTATTTGGTAAGTTTTATTTACTTTTTCATATGTTAAATTTAAATATTTTTTTACAATAAAACTATTTTTATGGATTTTATCGTGGTTTATTCAGTTATTTAAGTAGCCTGACGTTTTAGAAGCTTTACAGCAACCATTGTTACTGGTGAGATGTCACACGTCCTGATGTCACAAATTATTAAAAGTATCCGAAGGATTATAATTTTAGTTGTTCCGATTGATGTTTAGTTTTCGACTTTATTCGATCCAGCCATCTGCTCTGTTGCTCTTTTATATTTTTCCTCCAGGATGGATGCGAGTAGCAGGAGATCGGTCGTCTTGGTATTCATTGAGAGAGGCCTATGTCCAGCAGTGGACCGATAAGGGTTGATAATGATGATGACATGATGATACATATACCTATACAATATATTATACCAGTATACCTACACTATACTATACCACACACTTATACACTATACAATATATTATACCACTATACCTGCACTATACTATACCACACACTTATACACTATACAATATATTATACCACTATACCTACACTATACTATACCACACACTTATACAATATATTATACCACTATACCTGCACTATACTATACCACACACTAATACTCTATTTTATGTCCTGCGCAGTTGGCTAATCTCTATATAGATGGTTGCCGTGGCCGAAATTCAGCTAAGACGACATTATTATGTAAATTATGCACTTTTTAAAAACTACTTCAGATCATGCGTGTAAGATTGACTTTACAAAAAATATGTTTGTGTAAAATCAAGGACTCTTTACAATGTCAGTTTAGTATGACATCGTGTATCTTGGTAAATCAATGACAAGCTGGCACTACATCTCGTTTCCCTTTTTTTATGACGACCAACAAGGCAGTTGACAATTTTTGTTATTTTATCTAAAATGATAGATTGGGAAGCGCTGGTGTAAATTAAATATATTTAAGTGCTAGAGTAAAATAGATTTTTATATGAGAGACAGAATTCAGTATTTATGAATTACTCCCCTCGGCGTCTCGCGTATTGTTGAGAAAAAAGGAATAGAAAAGTGTTTAAACTTCGAGATGTAATTGCGGTCCAGCGTTTCCCAACATACTAGGTAATTATCATTTACCATATTTAGTATTCAATTAACTTTCTGTTTTAAGGTGACAAACGAAGTCTGAGCTTTTTTATGTGTTTGCTATAATAAATGAACATCCAAAAGAGTGTTTAGTCCTTACAATCTATTTTACTGACATAATTTGCATTCTATGCGGGTAGATTCGCGGGCATAGCTAGTTTCAATTATCTGTGTAGCCCATCTTGCTTAGTAATAAACAACTTATAAGCTATGTTATACATTAAAGTACTGAGTTTTTTTGTTACTCTTTCACGTAAAAGCAGCTGAATGAGTTTTGATAAAACTTAACAAAATTATAGCTTATACATCAGAATGACACATAGGCAAATAATGGACCACCGGCTACTCACGAAACGTGACAGCGACATTTTCACTTTACGCCGGTATCGAGTGAGCGGAAAGTGCCGGCCCGATTTTGTTGCATGGGAGGATGTCGTGTCACGCACCATGCACGGCACTACCTCCTCCTGTAGTAGTAAGTTGTATATCCCCACCCGTCTATTGTATAACATACATACAATTACCGAAGCACAAACTGGACTTCCCCGGAGACGTGAGGCTGGCCGCTCGAGCCGCGGCCGCACCTCTAATTAAAATTGTTTAATCTACTGTAACCGGTGACACAATTCTTTTAAATTTATTTGTTACAACATTATGTGTCTCGGGAGACGAGAATTCGTAAGCGTGTTCGAATCCGCACAGGAGACACGCCCATTTAGTACGAGTAGGTTTTTTACATATAGGGGAGCAAATGCCAATCGGTACCGACGCCCATAGACATCCGCATTATCGTTGTCATTGGTATGCGTTGCCCTCCCTTCCAATGGGCCGAAAAACATAAGAAAACTAATTTCATGGATTTATTGATGTCTTAAGTTTACGTGAATGTTACTCAATACAATAAAACTATTTTTACGGATTCTATTGCGGCTTATTTAATTATTTAACTAGCCCGACGTTTCAGTAGCCTTGCAGCAACCTGGTTGCCGTGAAGCTGCTGAGACGTCGGGTTAGTTAAACGATTAAATAAACCGCGATATAATAAGTAAAAGTAGTTTTATTGTAATTAATGGATTAATGCATGGTTTATTTAGTTATTTAACAATCGCGACGTGTCCGATACTTTACAGCAGTCCATGGTGCTTAGTTGAATATCTAAATACACCACGATAAAACTAGCTTAAAATCAGGATAAGACATCAATAGTCAAGAACACCTCTAGAGGCTCCTTAATACGTTACATTCATGTGCACACACACACACACACACACACACACACACACACACACATTCAGTCATAGCGGGGGCCGGTGGAGTAACAGTTGGTTGGCAGGCAGAGTTCTCGTACCGGAAGGAGATCAAATGGACATCATTGCTTTAGCTTCATGTTGAGAGGGAACCAGAAGAATTTCATGAACGATTGGATCAAACTTCAGACTTTTCAAATTACTTGCGGTAGAGAAACTTGCCAGATTTTGCCAGCATCCATCTGGCAAGTTTCTCCGTCACTATGCAGGAAATACACTATTTCTTAGAAACGTATGTTATTCAGCTACATATTTACAACATGGATCTCGTTGAGCGGCCTGCGTTAGTATGATCAGATGCTCGAAATTTTTGTTATGTTCTCTGTTGTGTGTGACAATGTTAGGTTATAAGTTGTTACCACAAATGTAAGTGGCACATTAGGATAGAGTGAAGCGGATGAAACCACGGCGCCTAGCTAGTATAAAATAAAAGCACGTAGGAAAGTCCTACCACTTGGTGATGGATTGATAAAATTTTATTTTGCGTGCGGAGCTACAGGGGCCTTGGCTTGGCATGTGCACGGAAATTTCACAAACTTTTGACAACTCCACAGAGTCCCAACAAGACCCTAATATACTTTGCACACGGCTTGGCTTTGACGCTTGATGTTCAGATAGCGAGACGAATCTAGTTCCTATCCTATAATAACGTGGCCCATCGGGAGAAATAAACGAGCACTGCTTCGGCATAACCTCTGCTTCAGTCGAATTTATGAAGGTTCACATTTCGTCAAAACACTCGGTCTCTTAGTTTTCCTTCTCATAGCATAATAAAATATAATAGTTACGTACTACATTATTATTTGAATATACCATAACGTGCATTATAACAGTTTGAAGCCAGCTGTGGGACTAGGTGTGAGGTAGAGGGTGTTCATTTTCGCAATAATAATAATTTAGCGGCGACACAACGCGCACTTACACCCCGAGCGGCCAACACTTACTTTAATTAACTTTATAGCCGCTATTCGCTTTTAAAAATTAATATATTTTTTATACTCAACCTGTCCTCGATTAGTGGTGTATAAGTTAATATAAAGTGATGATGACGTGATTACAGCAGGCTGATTGATAACTGGCCGAAACGACGAACTTAAAGAAAAGATAGGCAAACAAAATTTATTACATTATATTCCATCATCATTGCGAAAACAGAACGCCAAATTGAATTTATTCGAACTGATAGAATTGCTGTGCTATATGGGGGCGGCTTAAGAATACCCACACCTTCAATTCAGGCCCAGGGTAACGTAAGAGTCGTCGAAGGGCACTAGTTTCTTAATAACGAAGAGGCTTCAGCGAGCTGGTTGTTTGGTCTCCCGTCTGTTTCATAGTGACAGTGAAATAGACGGGAGCACCGAACAGAGTTCGCGCCGAGTGACGGCGGTACCATCAATCGGATGGGCGACGGGCAGCAGTCCGAAACCTAATCTGCCTTGATTACCAATCCGCCTGCTCAGCGTGACAATTATGATCATTAAGCTCAAATGGAGGGCAGCAATAGAATTCAGCCCCTAGTTCCCGGTAGTTCCACTAGTCCAAGCCACGGTAGCGGCCACAGTAACGGTGGAGCCAGGGGTGCTAAGAATCTCCGAGCTACGGAATATTACCACCGATTTGACCTGGCTACACTATTTTTTTCTTATATATATATATATATATATAAGAAAAAGAAAAGGAGTAGAGCTCTGAAGAGAAACACACAACCAATAATATCACGTCCCATTCTCTTGGCTTCAAGAGCCAAATAAAATCAGGCAATATATATACTCAGTTACAATTAAATAGAATTTAATATCCAACTTTCATACGTGGCATATACTATTCAAACTATCACATTAATGATACGGTCTATCAAATTTATAGCCACACAGATCATGTAAATAACTATATCAAAATGCACACATAAGAGAATTTAACATTAACGAGGACTTTTCGAAACAAGATATGAAACATGGCGCGGCAGGAAATCATGAACACACCCTTTTATATGAAATATTAATTCGTGCATTGTGACACGAATATGTAGATTCCTGGCGGAAAATAAAAATATAATTAATGATCATTTGGTGTTGGCAGATAGCGTGAGCCATCTCAAATATGTCTGACCTCAACATCGCCAAAAGGGATAAGAGTGACATTTCTTCAACACAGAGAACATTATTAGGTCTTACAGTCAAAGATGTCAGATATACTTTTTTATAAAATATTCAAGTAGCAAAACATAATTGCTACACATGGTAGGTTCCGAAAAATTTCAACTGGAATTAAAAAACCGGTTCGACGCCAGAGATACGTCGGAAAATACAATGGAAATGACGAGGCCATGAGTGGCGTGATTGATTGCATGGGGGGCATAGATGAAGGATATTGTAGGTGTAAGTATACGAGCAGGAGAGCTAAACTCTCATATGAGACGCTTGGACTTATGAGGGAACGCAGAGCACACGAAGACGTTACTTCGGCAGATCTCAAGCTTCTATCAAAGCGAATCCGCAAACTGATAACGCCGAGACTTTCGTCTCACAAATATGCAACGGGTTACCGAAGCGATTGAGCAGAATAGAGGATCGAAGGTTCTTGTGGAGAAGTTTGGAGGAAGTCATCTGACAAAAGCTAAGACAGGTTCTGGGGTTACCGTTTCAGGTTCGGTTCGGGGTACAGATCAAAGCTTTCTATAGCAAGCTGTATACGTTGCATCCCGATATCCTAAACAACGAACCACGTGCAAGCCTAACACGACATTTGTCAGGTGATCTGCCGGGCGTCAGCTTAAGTGTAGTTAAGTTTTAGTTTTTGATCAGTTTTGCAAGGAATTACGGTCGAGCTTCTTGGAACAGAAGGCGAACCTGTGCTAAGGGAGATAAAAAAGATTTTTAATTTCGTCCTTCAGCGGGATGTACCTCCCGAGGCATGGCTTGGAAGTGACGTTGTTTTGTTTTTTTTAAGACGGGCGATAAATAATCCTTCAAAATTACAGACAAATTTCACTTCTCGGCCATATTTACAAGTTGTTCTCAGGAGTCTTTACGAATCATTTCACCACAAAGCTTGAATTCCAGCCACCGGAGCAGGCTGGGTTTCGCAGAGGAATTAGCACTATGGACCACACTTTCATCATAAGGCAAATCGTACAAAAGACCCATGAGTACAGTCAGCCGCTGTGCCTTGCCTTTGTGGACTATGAGAAATCTTTTAACTCTGTGGAAGCTTGGGCTGTTCTGGAAGCTTTACAGCGATTTCATGTCCATTGGTGATACGCCGAAGTACTGAGAGCATTATGACGCTGATTTTATGTCCGTTTTTGTAGGTTTATGTACGTCAAACAAGGCCAATGCAATTGCACCGAGGAGGGCGGCAGGGGGATGTTACTTCCCCGAAACTGTTCAGTAATGCTTTGGATGACTTTAAGACTTTAAACTGGGCAGAATGCGCCATAAATACTAACGGCGGGTACCCCTCACATCTCCGTTTCGACGCCGATATCGTTGTGATGGTCGAATTGTTGGAGAGCTTGCAGGAAATGTTGCGCAGCCTAAATGAAACCTCCCGATGTATTGGCCTTAGGATGAATTGGACAAGGCAAAGCTCATGTTCAACGAATACGTTGTGCATAGGCCGGTCAAGGTCGATGGTGCTATTCTCGAAGTCGTAGACGAATACATCCACCTTGGACAGTTATTGCAATTAGGTAGATATAATTTCGAGAAGGAAGCCGATAGAAGGATTCAGTCGGGTTGCGCGGCATTCTGGAAGCTTCATCACATTCTCGCATCACCTATACCGCGGAGTCTGAAGATGAAAGTTTTCAACCAATGCGTTCTCCCCGTGATGACCTATGGGGCCGAATCGTGGCGGGATCTTAATTTAGGACAGGTCCGCAAGTTTACGGTAGCTCATCGGAGTATTTAACGTGCTACGTTGGGTGTTTATCTACCCGACAGAATTCGTAACGAAGTCATAAGCCAGGGAACTAAAGTATCGGATATCATGCGACGAATAGGCTCGCTGAATTGGCAATGGGCTGTCAGATCAACACACTCAGAAGAACAGATGGCACATGGGCCAGTAAAGTTCTGGAGTGGAGGCCGCGTTTAGGAAAACGAAGTGTTGGTCGACCGTTCCCCACGTGGGAAGACGATCTCCGAGCAGTAGCCGGTCCGGGATGGAGGCGAGTAGCAGGAGATCGGTCGTCTTGGCGTTCATTGAGAGAGACCTATGTCCAGCAGCCATATGGGCTGATGATGATGATGATGATGATAGAACTTGTGTGAGGGGACCTCGAACTTTCTCTGCCGTAAACTTTCTCAACAATAGAAAGAAACGAAATTCGTGCAGTGGAAAATTTTACGTTTTAAAAGGGAAAACTGTAACTCGGATTAAAGTTAAGTTAGACAGTGTTTTAGGTAATATTGCTCCTGCAATGATTACAATTCACACCTGGGTAACCGATTTTAAACTTATTTTAATCGTAGACAGAGCTGCGAAGACGCCAATAGGTCTGGCCATCGTAATGAAGTCACGAATCCGGGTATGATCAAAAAGATTTAAAAAAAGGTTTTGAATGTCGGCGCTTAAAGTTGCCGCAGATAGCAGAGATGGTACGCATTTTCTCTGAACGCGTTTTTAACATTTCACACCAATATTTGCGAATGAAAATGCTTTGCGCGCGATGGGTGCCGCGTCTGCTCACTGTTAACCAAAAGCAACGTCGAGTGTACGATTCTAAAATTTACGGCAGAGAGTTTGGTGTTGTATAAGCGTGATACTACGACTTTTTCAGCATTATGTGACAGTAGATGAAACATGGATACATCATTATACTCTTGAAATAAAAGAACAGTCTAAGCAGTGGATTGAGAGCGGAGAGCCTCCGCTGGAGAAAGCAAAAATGGTTTTGTCGGCCGGCAAATCAATGGCGACTGTTTTTTGGGATGCTCGAGGGATCATTTTAGTCGATTATTCGCAAAGAGGAAAAACAGTAAATGGAGAGTATTATGCAAGCTTGTTGCAAAAATTTTGTGAAGAAATCCGAAAGGAATGGCCTCATTTAGCCAAAAAGAAAGTTTCACTCCACCACGACAACGTGCACTCATAAACATGCTATGGAATGCTACCCAAATATGTTTATCGAAATCGAATCGTTGTTTTCACTTGGTTGCTTCAGCATAAGGAGTGGGCGAGCACTCATAGACTTAGTGGCTACCGACGCCTTTCAACAACCAAATGATGAGTGGCCCTCTTTTTCCTCATCTTCGTCAAGGGACCGCCCGACTGTCAAATCACACAGCATAGGCATCATTGGACGCCTGTATCACGTGAGCGAGAGATACCCGAGCAAGTCCACAGTCCACAGGCTCTAGGTAGCCTATAAAAATCTCCACTCCAGAACCTTACTGGCCTTACCTTTTCTTAATAAATATCCTTTACTTCCAGCTGTGGTGTCGGCGCACAAAATTAGCCAACTGAAAGTACCGCTGTACGCGGACCCGCGGCGCGCCGCCGAGCTGAGCTGCCACTTCCACATGGAGGACCAGCGGTTGCACTCCGTCAAGTGGTATCGCGACATGTACGAGATATTCAGATACAACCCGTCGCAAAAGGTATGTCGGCCAAGTCCTATTATATATTACAAAATGCACCAAAATTAGGTACAAAAATATAATTATTTATTAATTGAAAAACGAAAACCCTTAAATATATTTTAAGTTATCCAGAGTTACTCGAGTTATCAACACGTATCTAACAACATCTCATACGCTTAAAATTTGTTAAACGGTTCCCGTCAACAGATAGGGCTGTCGCTCTAAAAATATTTTTTTTTATATCGTATAGGAGGACAAACGATCAATCCGTTGCATTGGATGCATAGAAGGATGTAGTTCATGCATGATGCATGTAGTGTCATGCATCATGCATGACACTACATCATTCTATGCAACGTGGCAGTACCTCTACCTAAAATCTTATATTTTATCCTGTGCGACAGTTTGTTTTACACCGTATATTATGTTGTATGAACAAGGATAGACGGCAGACGTTAAAGACTTTTCGTTGGCGTTATTTTGTTCAAAATTGAAAAAGCTCGTGACATAACATATGTTACACTAGAGATCCGCCCCGGCCCGGCTTGTGAAAAAATTTTCTCGAGAAAAAAACCTTCCTCGAGAATCTCTCTACACATCGGTGAAAACCACATGAAAATACGTTCAGCGAATTTTGAGAACATCGATCACATAAAGAGACAGCTTTTGGGGACTTTGTTTCATAATAAGTATATATTAATATATTATACCATTAAGGTAATATAATTTATACCTTAACGGAACAATATACATCATTGTGCAGACTACTCCCCGAATAATCTGAGTGGGGTAACAGGCACATGTTAATTGTTAATTACAGCTAACATTTTAATTACCCTACTCAGTGTCGCGCCTACGTTGACTAATCAGTCCCGAACTATCTAATTAACGTGATGCCGTTAACGTATTTTCGGTAAAAGCCATCTTGTGTACAAACACGTCGAAACGCGAGCCAAATATAATTCCAAACAGCTTATGTCATATTTCCGTGTTCTGGGTCACATCAAGTACATCCACTGGAAAATTTAATGAAACTCCTTATGAGCAAGTTATTACTGACTTATTTTTTATGAGTATGTTATTTACACTAGATGTGCGCCAGGTTTCGTCGGCACAAAAATGAAAATCTATTTCCTTTCTTCTCTCGATTCTCGTAATGCTCTCTAAACACAACAGCTGGATTGGTCCTTCCGGTGTTCTGTAAAAAATATAACACTCAAGTGCATGTCTTTTAATGAGTATTTTAGTGTGCATCTAATGTGCATCATTATTTTTTTTAGTTTTACTGTTTTTTTTTTTAGTTAGTTTATTTTTTTTTTAGTTTTACCGTTTTACTGTCTTTTTCGTTCGATCGTTTTGCTTTTGTAATCAAAATATGTTTCGTTTTGCCCCAGCCTACAATTCGTCTTTTCAACGTGTCCGGTATCATAGTCCAAGGGGGCGACTGCCAGGAGGACTCGTGCACGCTGCACGTGATGCCACCCCCTCTGGCCACGCGAGCCGCGTACACCTGCGAGGTCTCCACGGAGGGCCCCAAGTTCAAGATCGCTAGAGAAGCCAAGTATATGACTGTCGTTGGTACGTTACTGTAAGGCAAGGATTAAACACTGCCCTTTCCCTAATTTCTTTACTTACCTTCAAGTGAACTCAATAGTGAACGAGTTTTTATTAATTGAAAGCTGGCTGATAATTGGCTCGTCAAAAATAGGGTCACCACAATACAACAGTTTAACAATTACAATTAACGACTTGAAAGAAATACATTACCGGCGCGGGACTGGCCCGGGTATTTTTGCAGGAATGGCCGGCTGGCTAGTCCACGTGTTACGCCAGAGGTCGCCTGGAATCCCGCCTAGGCCATGTGTGTTTATCTATGTATTTCTATAATAAAAATTTAAAATATATAATATTTATTAAATTTATTAAAATATTAAATATGCTTCCGTTGTCTGGTTAATGTAACACAAGTCCCTACGGTACTTAGCACAGGACTGGGCTAAAGTGGTGTGATAAGTCCACAGATATTATTATTATTTTTAGTATTCAGTTATACACCACTGCTGGTCAT
>JAFELO010000361.1:141183-151468 GCA_017140195.1 Eumaeus atala | reverse complement strand
TGGCGCGGTGCGGCTTCGGACCTGTTGGGTCTAGGTCTCCTCTCATATACCAGACTATATGTATACAAAAAGCTCGTTGGCTTCGTCCGAGTTCTAAATACGGCACGGAATAACAATTATTCCGGACCGCGTTCCGAACAAGGACGAGAGGGCTGGGGCGCAAGCGGGACGACACTATCGCTCCCTCACCTTCCGGCAAGAGGGGGACAGCAGGCGTTTCCGAGTACGGTAGTGTGGATCTCAGTTATCCAACAGTCGTGTAATATGGGCGTATGTTCCAGCAATGCCAGACCGAGACCCGGTGATAATCGGAGCGCCCGAGGTGGCGGAGCCAGGGGAGCAGTTCGCGCTCAACTGCTCCTCTGACTACTCGCTGCCGCCCGCCGAGATCAGCTGGTATGTCGACGACGAACTGCAGGAGGTTCGTATACTTTGGAACCACTTATCTCTATAACTGGATTTTGCCGTGGGTATTATACCTAGGGGGAAATCGGAGCCCATTACACTAGCTACACCCATGAATATTCGCATAACTATTATGACGATGCGTTTACCTCCTCCCCACCAATGGTCGACCGGCTACTCGCAAACCGTACGAAACGCGACAACGAAAATGTCACTTTACGGTGCCGGCTCAGTTCCGCTGCCATGCAGCAAGGCATTCTCTCTCACATTAGTTATATGCCACTTGACCAAACATTAGCAATGCTCGTAGCCGTCGAATGAACGAATGAAAGTTTGTACAATACCTATTGCTATGCTGCATTGGAACCGAACTTGGCTGGCACGACAGGGGAGGTACGTCCCGCTCGTATACTGTATATCGTACCCGGGTCAATATCTTCCGACGATGAGATCGTACCTACGGCTCTCTGGTACCGTATGTGAAGCGTACTGACGCGAGGTTTGACAGAGATAGCCAGAAGCGACTCACTTTCCAGACTCGCATGGAATGTAAGAAAAGATAGAGCTCACGCTGTATTGGACCGGAATTGCACCAGAACGGCCGGGGCCTCTCGCTCGTACGATATTTAGGTGATAGCCATGCTATCGCACTTCCTGAGGTTTGTAAGTATCCGGTGGCCCATTGGAGAGGAGAAGGAGAGGGCATCACTTCTGATTGACAATTATGCGAATATTTATGGGTGTTGGCTAGTAGGCAAACATTCCAACTATTCGTTTTCCCGCTTATGCTGTTAAAAAACGGTTCGTGAAGCGAATGCTCCAGCCAGTTGCATGGAAATGACCAGGTTATTCATATGTAGCTAGAAGCCTGGCAGCGCACCGAGCTGAGCGCGCCGCAGCCGGGCGGGCTGCGCTCGTCGTGGCGAATGCTGCAGCTCTCCGTGCCGCCGGGCGGCGCTGCACGCGTGCGGTGCGAGGCGGCGCTGCACGTGGAGCCGCCCGTCGTGCGCTGCGCCGATGCCACGATCACCGTACACTCGCGCACGCAGCTCTCCAAATACGTCGCAAATAACAGAGGTATCCACTTCATTTCTTTAAGTCTTAAACAGGTTAGGTTTTAGCCATATAAAGGATAGTCCTGAGTCAATGCACAATTGTGGACCTATTACTATTACTTCAAAAACATTTGACAATTCATTTATAAGTATTTAAATAATTATTTGGCGTCTGATTATATACTGTGCAGAGTGGTTTTCGACAAAATAAAACTATAAATAAGGCTATATGTAGAGAAATGTATATAGACAATGCAGCATAGCAATAGGTATTATACAAACCTCCGTTCGTCGGCCACGAGCATTGCCGATGCTTGGTCAAGTGGCATATAATAGACAAAATAAAACTGTATGACTGTTTTATAACGGTGATGCTTAATGAAGATAGAAAAAATCCCGTATGTTCTTTGTTCTGTGATATGACTCTGCCTTCGACTACGTGGAGCATCCTGATAAAAAAACTAGTAGCTTAAGGCGTTAGAAGCGATTTATCTCGAATGATAGAATAATGTGTATCTAACAGATTGCAGAGTACAGCTATAACTCGTTTAAATATTAATAAACTAAAAGAAGAAACCATTTTATCTAATATACGATCTTTATAACTTATGGCGTGCCCCAGGCGAGTATTCTTCGACCTCGTATTAATAAATTTAAAAGTATTTTACTGTCTAACCTTATTATTTATTAGTTTACCTGTTAGTATCAGGCAATCCAAAAGTGACATATTCAAATTTAAGAATGTGCTTAAAGGTTTCCTTATCGAAAAGTGTTATAGTAACACTGAATCTTTAATAACTTTTATAATAATTTAAATTTACATTTTAATTAATTTCCATGACATGTAGTTTTAAATGTTTTGACATGTTTTGATAGTTATGTAATAATTTTTCACTTGACATGATTTCATAATAATTTAATTCATTAACAATTATAAATATTTGCATTCTTATTATTAACAGCAAATTGTGACGATACTGGATTATGTACTTTTAATAACTTTTACATACTCATGATTCTCGCAAATAAAAATCATTTTATCTTATTCATTCTCATCTTTTTTGATCAACTTTTATTGACTTTGCAAGAGAATAAATAAAAATGACAAAGTGTATCGGTGAAGATAGAAAAAGATAATTAAAGAACATACGTGAAAACAATACACGAACGCTGGTTTAGCAAGTCACGCGGCTTTACATAATTTTTCTTATATCAGTTATCAGTTAATTGATTAGATATTTTGGAATACAAGTGGTACTACCAGGCTGCATTGCAGCCGAAGTAACCTCTTGCATAACGGTTATGCGGATACTTACGGCCTCCGGGCGGATACTAATGGGCTCCGGTAGATATCATAATAATCTACGCTCGGACTCCCGTATTACCTCCTAAACTTCCAAATATGTGACCACATCGATTGAAAGGAATAACGCGTTAAATAGATTAAACTTACGTGAACACTTTTCTTCAATATACTAATCATACTTAAATTAATAATTAAAATTAAATAATTGATATTTTATTCCTAATAGCATTCTTTGCATAACGATAATGGATATTTAAATTGGGAACGTTACCAACTCGTATTCAAAATGGCGGACGGTTATATCATTATATTGAGATCGCCTTTGCAATTTTACCGCCATCACGATAGCACTTACCCTTTGAGAATGGCTAATTTAATTATAGAACAACCTTCCCTATTATTTGCCTCGTTTGAATAATAATTAATTACTTTTTTCTTGTTGCTTGTGTTTTTATTACAAAGAGGAAATAAGCCCGTATTTTTGTACGAATAACTGAACCGACGCAAATAAACATCCGCATAATCATGTTCACAAGTTATGCATCTGTATACACTTATAGATCCTCCCTTATGAGGCATTTTTAATCTCTCACAAACGCGACAGCATGTATACCACTTTTCGCGTATGGTATAAGCAAATAGGAGAATCTTGCATGCTTCGGGTTTAAGGGATATACACATTAATCTATGGGATACAAGAGGTGAGAGTTTTGAAGAGGTACATTGGCGCACAAAGACACCTGTTACGGCCGTTTTCTTTATTCTCCCTATTGATTTTCGCTACTGGAGATAGAAATTTGACACATTTCCAATGGAACCCATGTCAAAATCCTATCTCCAGTAGCCAAAAACATCGATAGAAGGAATATTAAAAAAAAACGGCTGCTAGTCAAGATAAATGGTTCACCGTAGCCGAAACTCTTCCGGGTACCCTGTTGTAATTACTTACCAAGCCGCTATCGTGACTAGACGTGTTTGTTTCAGGTATAAAGGTACAGCGCGGGGTTGTCATATACTTGTACGTAATTTGGACTTTCATTCAAACAACTATGTGTGTGGCTTTATGAAGATCGAACATAGACCATATGTGAGAAGTGTCTACAATCTGCAGTAAACTGGCATGTTATAACACGAAAAACTTATGTCGGAGATACTAAGATACATTTAAAGAAAGAAAATATATAGTATGTTGTATTTCTATTTATCCTTGTCGATAACTGCTTTACGATTGAGTGTGCCCATTCTTTTAAATTCTAAGGCTGTACAACACTGTGACTCTTAGCAGCGATGCAGCATCCCGATGACGACGCATCTGACCTCCTGTAACACTTGCACTATTGATGGCGTCGCGACTGCATAGATGCTAAAAACACAGTGTGTAAAGGTACTGAAGTGATGTTGTTGTCTCATTCACTTCTATATGTAAAGGTACAGAAGTGATGTTGTTGTCTCATTCACTTCTATATGTAAAGGTACTGAAGTGATGTTGTTGTCTCATTCACTTCTATAGTGTGTATTTCTAGAAATTAACGAGATTATGAATTATAAATCATGAGAGCTCCTCGGTATCCCAATATTTGTAATCCTCCTTAACTATTATAAATTATTGTACTAAGGCATAAAAATGTATAGAGCTTCGACGAGAGCATACATAAGTTTAGGTTTATATTTAATGATGATATTAATAACCTACGATTGTTTATTATTATTATTGATCAAATCAAATGGAAATCTGTCCAATCGTGTTAAGTTATTCGTGTCGTGTGGTAATGTTATCATCATTAAGATTTATCATTCATTTTATATATATTTTTTATATAATTAAGATTATTCGCGGGACAGTTAAAAAAACATAAAATTCATTGGGTGGTTTTGTCGAATGCCCCCATGATGCTGCTTGTATTTCTAAAGTTGCTGAGCTGTAACCTTTCCTATGATTTAAACTTTTCTTGCTTTTTCGAGTTGAGGGCTTTGTGTTTAAGCCACGATCCCGCTAATCATTTAGTTAGATATTCAGGAAATTGTAAATGTTCCTAACGCCAAACGAATAAAAGTATCTGTGAAAAGTCGCGGAAAAATCTGGCTGTTTTACTATATTGCAAACTTATTTTCATTCCTATTTTATTCGCGGATCCCGAGTGTACGCGACAAAATAATGAATACTGGCCCAATATTGGCTGGAAGTCTAGTGAAAATGTTAAATATTGTACATTGATATCGAAAGCGCAATTAAATGTATTATAAAAATTATAAAAGTGTTGTTTATTACAAAATCCTTGCGCTGAAAATATTGCGCTGGTGGGTGATGATTTGGTATACTACTCTTTACTTTGGTATTTTGGTGTACTCATGGCAGTGCCAAAAAAAATCTGTATAACCTCTGGTATCATTGAGGTGTACAGACATATTCATTGACAGGATGGGTATCACGCGGTGGCACGCGAAAACTCCAAAAGAAAAATCGAACGCGGCGAAGGGGAAGACACATACTCACATTCACATCTTATGCAAATTAGCGGTCCCTTAAAGAAATAACAAAAAAATACCTGTGATGAACATCATATCAGAGACCTTTTTTACGCACACACACACACACACATGTACATAGAAATAATATTAAATTCTATGATAATGTTATACTAGGTAAAAAAGTACTAACTTCCTTCTCAGCATGTGGAATATCCTGCAGGAGTCTGTAGACCCCACATGAAGATACCCTTTTTTTGTTGACGTGGGGAAACGCATTCACGCACCTTGACTTGCTTTGGATGGGGTCTAGTGGTGTGTGGGACTCGCGGCACATGATGAAAAAATCATCAGGACACCTCAACGGGTAGTCAGCCCCCTAAGGGACTGGATCCACCTCCACAGATGGGGCTGCCGCGCACTACAGGACAACCCCACCGACTTTGGGGTGCAATGGGGTGAGGTTCACATCCTCACCCCTTGCCCCGTGTGCAAAAGCGCCTCCTCTTGTTGCTCTTAGGTCCCCTCTTCTTGTAAGAGGAGTACCGAGAGCGCTTCCTCCTCCTGAACTTTAGCTCCCTCTTCTTATAAGAGGTGTGCAAAGATCCCCCTCGGTTCAATTGGCTTCGCCTGGGTTCGCACCAGGCTACTAAGCCCCACTGTCACGACAATGTTTGAACCATGGTAGGGACATTAAAATACCCTACCGTACAGTAGGGTAGGGTATCCTAAAAATATATTTGACGACCGGCTGGCTCAGTTGCCATCTGATCGCCGTTCGATCCGTTTGTTACGCCAGAGGTCGCGGGTTTGAATCCTGCCTAGGTTATGGATGTTTATATCATTAAAAAAATTGTAAGAAAAATCTTAAATATATAAAACTTAGGGCTAGGCCAACGTAGTGTGTGATAAGTGAATATGTATGGCTGATGATGATATAAAATTTTTTTTACTTGTATAAAAAAGTGCGAGTGCAACAACACCACATCTATTTTGCACATTTCAAAATGGCGGCCAGCGACTATGCGGTACACCGCACTGCTGTACCTGTACAGGTACACCGTATCGTGTGTGGACGCAGACCTTACGACCGGAGAAGAGTCAGAAATGCATAATTCTTTGTACATTACACGAGTACGTCCCCAGAGCGTTTTACACATACTGTACGCTACCTAGGCGCAGATAGCCTGTGTCGTGTACCTACTTTACGTGGCGTGTGTGGCTGGCTTATGCCGTAGATACACAGAACGCTTTTTCAATAGTACATCTGTGCTGCAAATTAAATAATGACTGGTCTCCTCTCCGGACATTGAAAAGTAACATTTTTATAGGGCACAGGGAGCAAAAAAATGTTAAATAAAAAAACGACGTCATGGTTGTCGCGCCGGCCCCATTCGGCTGCAAGAAAGCATGACGCTTCCTCTTACTAAAAACTTTAATGAATAAAACATATCTTTCTTCTTTATGACTACTACTGTAAGAGTAATTTAAGTTATAAAGAAATTTTATTAAATAAGAGCTTGTAAGATGATAGGCTCTAATATGACGGATGTCAGGTCACAGACAGATAGATAAATCGAGCATCATAACTTGTGACGAGCTGCTCAACGGCCTTCATCAGCATCCTGGGAGTGTGCCGCAGTTCCGGGGGCGCGTGCCAAATTCGCTAAATTAAAACAAATTATTATACTTCATCCAACTGTTTGCGCAGAACAAGCCGCTGTCAGCTTGGCTGGCCTCCAGCACGCCGTACGGCTTGTCAACATTCATTAAGAACGAATATCGACTTATTTGAAATGAGATCTATTACAGAATACTAAAGGTGTTAGAGATACCATTGCATGCCTATCTAGCTTATGCCGAACCTAACCACTTTGGCGCATCCTTTAGGCACACTATGGTTTTAAAATTATATTCTTTTGGCCCGTTACGGAAAATTATGAGAATATTGTTTTACTATGCGTGCGCACATCGTTACGAAAAACCAACATTCTGAAGTTAGAGCTGAAGAGAAGTAAAAGTCAATATTTTAGTTTTTCATAAAATAATGGAATAAGGCGAAAGACAAAGATAGAAGAGACATTTATTTGTACAAACAAGAGACATATTTACACGACACATAAATAAAACTATTGTACAAAATGTAAAGCTAGCGTGCCTCTCGAATACATCCAATTGGTTTATTTCTGTTTATGTTAGCTTTACCGCGCTTTCGCCGTTTTCTTCTCTTGTGCAACATTCACTCCAGAATCATATTTCATCGCACGGATCAAACTTCAGTCAGGTGTATAATAAGAGTAGTTATGATGCGATGTTTAGTAAGATGTAGTGCCATGTTGCGTTGCAGCGGAATTGAGGGTAGGTACTAATCGCTCACATGATACCGCTGTAACGTGACATCTTCGGTGTCGCGTTACGTGCGGTTTTTAAGTAGTCGGTGGCCCGTTGGAGGGGAGGAGGAACGGAGGGATACGCGTCGGCATCGAGTTTCAAAAAAAAAATGTCTTTCCAAAAGTTGCTTATGTACTGGGACTGGGGGTTTTGAACATTTTTTCTCATTTCGGTCATCATATTGAAACAGTAACAGAATATAACTCTTTGATTCAATTTAGGAATAATTCTTTATCACATTCAGTCTGTAACACTTGCGAATGGGTGACAGTTAACAAGGCGTATTTGAGTCCTTGTCCATAAGTATTATTAAACTAAATGAGAGACAGAATAGATGTACACTTACAAAGATAGAACGCTAACCTGATAAGACTACAATGCAACAATTGGCCTTACAACAATCAGCTGCTTAGAGTTGTGAATTCTTAACATGCGACCAAAAACATGAACCCCTCATACGATTACATCTGTACAAGTCATTGATATTGGCGAGTGAATATATAATAATAATAATAATAAATAACTCTTTATTTTCCCCAACACAATCATTTACATACTATGGTAACATTATATTACAGATAAGATTTACTTTGTGCGAGACTGATGCCTACGCCAGGTATTATTTACCTGCTACAGGTCATGAGGCCGCCGCCTCCTTAAGCGTTACGTACATGTAAACATATTTTGTGTTGACATATATAATATGTTGCATGTATAAATATTATAAGATACCTCATTGAATGTGTGTAAATTTATGTATGTGCTTATATGAGCGGTTCTGTGTGTGAGTGTGTGTGCGTGCGTCAATCATCCCTCTTGTCAACGTAGGGTTATAAAATTTATTCGTAAACTTTATGGGATCTTCTCTGGAGTATCCAATAATTTGAAAAGAAAGAAAATATGATACTGATGATGATGAAAAAAAATACGCGGGTAAAACCGCGGGGATATTCTAGGGAAATATAAACGCTTTCACGTAAAAACTACTAAACCGTAATTTGGTTGTGCGGGGCACAGTTAGCAGCACATTCCATACCTGTACTCACTTGTAATGGCCCATTTTTATTTTAATCTGATCATGGCTCCAGATAACGCGACCGCTGATTCAGCCAAGTGGCTCTCAGCTCTGCGCTGTGAGGGTCAGGGGACGTCGACGGTATCTTATAAAGTAACGCACGGATTTAACGCGACTTTTGTTCCAGGGCCGATTTCGACCTTCAGAAGAAACGCGGGTACGATCGGGAAAGTACCTCTCACCTTTTCCTTATCCGACAATAGTTCTTTAAAAGTTGGCGTTGACTTGACAAAAGACTTCCATCTTACGGTTACTACGTAAAAAGTTTTATTATAACGCATTATGGTAACTTTTTATGAAAAATTTAATTAGGACTTTTACTTCTCTTCAACTCTAACTTCAGAATGTTGGTTTTCGTAACGATGTGAGCACGCATAGTAAAACAATATTCTCATTATTTTCCGTAACGCGCCAAAAGAATATAATTTTAAAACCATGGTGTGCCTAAAGGATGCGCCAAAGTGGTTAGGTTCGGCATAAGCTAGATAGGCATGCAATGGTATCTCTAACACCTTTAGTATTCTGTAATAGATCCCATTTCAAATAAGTCGATATTTTTAGAGTGTCTGGGTAATATAGTGGGTCAGAGAACAACAGGTGCATCACTACTGGGTGAGCGCGCCACACTGTCAAATTGAGACAATAAACGGGTAAGATAAGAAATGACAATAACAGAGTATTACACGTTGCCGTTGCTGGGTTAATAGTAAGTGTAATAATTGCTCGAAAAGTGCACGATCCAGCCGCTAGCTGGCGTGATATTCTTCAGACGAAACGACAGCATCAGTCAAAGGCAGTAGTTTCGCCAGACAGCATTTTCTGTGGGCGATTCGCATGAATAGGCCCCAATAAGCCGGAATTCTAGCAGCACAGTTTATACCTATTAGAAATCATATGATCCGCCGTTCATTATATACATCGCACCTTACCAACAAAAATACGGTAATTTCCTTTGGAAGTCGAGCGCTAAAATAGAATAATTTCTGAAGGAAATATTTCGCGGAGAAAGCTGAGAGGCTGGTCTTCGACTACTCACTCAGCTATAGAAATGTAATGTAAAGTTAGTAAACCATTTCAGAATCACGCTATTCTGCTCACGTAGGCGATAAGTATCAGAGGCGCAGCACGCCGCACGCTGTAGTCAATTTCACGCAGCACGACATCGGTATTGCGGTCACGCTCGCGACGTGCCGCGTCGCGTCACGGCGCGGGCTGTTTGCATAATTGCTTCTCACCTTTGCGTCTTGGAAACTTTAAACATCTCAACGATATTCGACGACATTTCTGGAATAATTTTTTAACGGTTTAAAGGGATAACAATCAGTACTGACGTGTCGTCCACCTCCCCCCTCCCTTCCAATGGACTACCGGAAATTCACAAACCGCACGATCATACAGATGTAACAGACACAACAGGTCGGACCTGAGAGTGGAACGTGACCGTGTGAGTTGTGGGGTAACTAAGAGTGAAGTACGTACGGTGCGGGAATGAAACGATCGATCGTGATGGCCCGATTTTGTTGCAATGACACCATTTCTTACAGATGTCCTGTCCCCCCCCCCCTTTATCAACACATATTTTATAGA
>JAFELO010000361.1:127635-140835 GCA_017140195.1 Eumaeus atala | reverse complement strand
TTCGATATCCCTGCGATTCCACCATCAAATTATGACTTTCTTTCAACGTGACTAACGTCAAAGTATGTAGATGAGGAAAGTACGGAAATAATGTTTAATACAAATGAATTTATCAAAATTGTTTCGCTCAGTAATTAATTCTGAAGTAAAAACCAAGAAAAAGGCCCTCGTAAGTCGCTTGAAAGTAAAGTCGCCCGACTGTGGATATGCGGTTTAAGAAACAAAGTCCTCATTACATTGGCACTCACGTACAGAGGGGTACATGATTTCGATACAGGACGTATGGCATTTGGTCGCCAGCTCTGACATGTACCTCAGATCCTATTGAAGCCAAATTGGACCTCATAGCGACATCAGTTTTTTCCTTCGAATTTTACCGCAAGCCTCAAACGGACAAGGGAAACGACAATTTTGAACAGAAAACAAGGCGGTGCATCTCTCGTGGCCACACGTCGGTTTGAGATTTGGCAAGTACTGATCTCAGACGTACCAACAGTGCGCCTTTGAAATGGTCTGTGCTACTGTGAATTTAAATAATAGATTTTTATTTTTACATTGTGTAATCTACATACCTCCAGGGAGCACCGAGGATGACTATTCGTTCCTATTTAAGTTAATTGAAAATTGTGTAAATTGTTATTTCCTTATTTGTATGATACATATAGGGAAATAATTATTATTGGAGATTTTAATTTATATTCGTGTTCTGTAAATGTCAATAATTATTATGAATGTTTTATATCATATTGCGATTTCACTCAAAGTAATCCAGTCCCTAATTGCTTGGGCCGCTAACTAGATTTGGTGACTCCGTAGTAGTAGTTTTATCAGTGAAGTGGCTGTAGTGGCGGCGGACGAGGCGCTCGTGCGCGTGGACCCGTGCGTGGAAAGCATGCGGGCCAGCGGCGCGCCGCCGCCGCCGCACACGGCAGACGTCCATGGTGAGAGTGGCAGTATTAAACCACAGTGGATTTTTTACAGGGCTGACTATATTTAAAGTTTATTATCTGAAAAGTTAGTTTCAACTGACTGGAGTGCATTGTATGAGATTCAGGATGTGGAAAATATGTTAAACTTCTTTTATGATACACTTAATTCTATAGTAGACACGCGCGTACCTCGGCAACGAAGTAATGGGGAAAGTTCCCGATACATTTATCCTGAATGGTATAATGCAGAAATGATTAAGGAAATACAGACTAAAGCCAGGCAACACTTACAAAAAACAGAACTTATAAGTTACTATTTGGAATTCTCTAAGTACCGAGGTTGTCTTAAAAATGCAATAGAAACGGCACATAAGGAACACAAAATAAAAATTCAACATTAGTTTGCAAAGGATCCGAAATCATTTGGCAGTATGTCAAGTCTAGGTGTGCGAGTAATAGGCAAAGTATCATAAAAGAAGGTCGACATCTCACTAACCAGGAGTGCGCTAAAGAATTCGCAGATTTTTTGAATCTGCGTATAGCAAAGAACCATCACTATTAGATATACAAGCGGCGATGGTGGACGTTGCCGCGAATAGTGGTCGAGTCAAGATCGGAAACCTGAGTCTTCAGGACGTCAAATATGCACTGGCAAGTCTTAAGCCTAAACGTGTATCGGGTCCTGACGGTATATCAGCTTTTCTGTTTAGAGCCTTTGGTAGAGTGCTAGTGGAGCCACTGCATTACACATTTAACATCTGCTTAAAACAGGCCACGTTCCCGTTGAGGTGGAACTAGGGTTATTCCGGAGCCTACATTAAGGTCTGGTTCAGATGTCAGCGGACATAGACCAGTGGCTGTTCTGTCGAACCCTGCTAAAGTGTTTGAATCTGCGATCCAGCAGCTGTCGGTTGAGCAGCATGGGTTTCGACAAGGGTGTAACACAGTTACTAATTTACTTAATTTTATGGTAAAGGTGGTGCCGGCAATGGACGCTGGGTTGCAGGTAGACGCGGCATACTTTGACATTAAGAAAGCGTTCGACACTGTTGACAATGAAGAGTTGTTAAGTTAGCTGCAATCGGGTGTACACCACATTTATTATTTGTTTGTTAAGTTAGCTGCAATCGGGTGTACACCACATTTATTATTTCTTTGTTAAGTTAGCTGCAATCGGGTGTGCACCACATTTATTATTTCTTTGTTAAGTTAGCTGCAATCGGGTGTACACCACATTTATTATTTCTTTGTCAGCCCCATGAAAGATCGGCAGCAGTTTGTGGAGTACAATGGATATAAATCTGATCTCTATTGCACCAGGTCTGGCGTGAGTCAGGACAGCAACCTGGGGCCGCTTAATTCATTATAATGATTAACGACTTGTCAGAGGTTGTCAGACATGCACCGTACTCATTATTTGCTGATGATCGCAAATTGTTGAATGAGGTTAAGTGTAGCTCGGACCGTAAACACCTACAACAGGACATAACCAGGGCGGTGGAGTGGAGCAACAAGAATAAACTCTGCTTCAATGTTGCTAAATGCTCGGTAATCACTTTCACTCGCGCGCGTACTCCCTTGCTCTTTGAGTACACAATGGATGATGAGCTCATGCAACGAGTGTCGCAGTGAACTAAACTTAAGGGAACATCGGCATACAGGAACCTAGGGTTTGTGTTGAGACAGTCCCAAGGGTTCACGAACGTAGAAACAATCAAGGTGTTGTACAGTGCGCTACTTAGGAGTTATCTAGAACATAGTACAGTCATTTGGGCTTCGCATGATGCAAAGTACAGTGTTATGTTGGAGCGTGTGCAAAATAAATTTACTCGACACTTATACAACAAATTATACGGAGTATACACGTTGTATCCATTAATGTCCCCTACACTATTTGTATTGGGTATGGTGGGGTACACTGAGCTTAGGGTGCGTCGAGACTTCGAGCTTGCAGGGTACCTGATAAAATTGCTGCGTGGTGCAGCTCACGACCCGGGAGTGCTGCGGCAGCTGAGCCTCTCCGTGCCGGACCGATACGTGTGGATAATTTTGTTAGTTGTTTAGGTTCATTCCCTCAATGTTGTATTAGGTTCATGCCTGTAAAGATATTGGCGTGTGAATAACAAATGAATATAATAAATTTATTGCTAATTGTTAATAATTTTGATATTTTAGTAAAAGTTTATAAAAGCACATACATACTACGAACCTGAGAGTTCTCCTGCCACAACGTACTCCACCCCTGCGACAGAACACATCATTGTCACTGACATCAAGATGATTTTTTTAAATGTTTTATGGGTAGATCAAGCCGCGATCATACCTATTACCTGTGTTAAACACAGATTATAATTAACATTTTAAAATCGGTTTTATTTGCTTCAATAATTTAAGAATCTCAAATTATTATTTCCAAAATAAATTACAACACCAAATGACAAAGTCGAATAAATAAGAATGTTAAAGTCGACGTCCGTGGTTATCCCAGGTGGGGTGTGATTAGTTCGTATGTTCTCAAAAGTTTAAATTACATGGAAACTAACGATAGATATTTCCAAATTACGCGAAAGCTTGATCCCGGGATTAACGACTTGTGTGGTCTTGTGTTGATTGCTCTGTACCCGCGTCCCTCTTGTTAGCGGTATTGTTATCACAACTAAAACACTCCTGTACTATTCGTGTAATGTTATAAATGCGAGAGTTTGTACGTGTGTTTGTTATTCTTGCACGTAAAAACTAAGGAGGGGACTGGAGGAATTTTGGCAAAGACAAAGATTTTAGTCTGTCATTGTATACATTTTACAACCATGGTACAACTGGTTTATTATACATGAGAATAAGAAGGGAATAGAGAGTGCATATCAGGTAGGTATTTTATAACTAGCTTTTGTACGTGACTTCGTCTGCGTGTAAACGTTGAAGCGATGAGGAGTTTTCATCCGAGTAGGCCCATCTATCAATTCCACCGCTGCTAATGTCACCAAGATCGAGAGCGGGAACCACTAATGCCCATTTCACAATATCATTGCAAAAAACGCGTGGAAAACTTTTCCTCGCAATACATAGTGATTTCTCTCTAAATATATAAGACCTAAATTTTCCCTGAAATTTGGCAGCAATAAACAGAAACGCTCGTGCGAAGTAGGGCCGTGTCGTTCGTGTATCTTAGCGATCAACAACAGGCGTACACACGTCACGTCAGGCGCTGTAACATAGTTATCACTATGAATATCTCATCTCCTCTTCGTAAAAACGGATTTACAGATTTTACCGCGGTTTATTTATTTGGCTAGCCCGACGTCCCAGAAGCTTTACAGCAACCGTCGTCCCTTGCGATAAAATCCGTAAAAGGAATTTTACTGTAATTTCTAATAACAATTCGGTATCAGGTATCTGTGTTCGCTATGATAATCTGTCGCATGTGAAGCCGCCTATCCTACGCCTTAAATAACTCCGGTCGTCAATCCAACATAGGAGGAGGAATGAGCAAAGAGGGAATGCACGTGTATCTGTAAATACACTAGAACAAGTCCAGCTTAAGACTGGTCATTATAGAAATGGCCGCCACGCCATAACCTAAATTTGGCAAAATTTTAGGAGACTTATTTTAAATCTCTATTTATCGTGATCTAGTATCACGATAATGCTCGTACCTTAGGCTCATACTCATTGGCCCAATGGGGAGGAGGGGGTGTGTGGGGTGTGGAGGTCAACGCATCGATATAGTTTGCACACTATTCTATTAAAAAAATATTCTCAAATTAGCCACCAAGAGCGATGATGACCCAATCTAATAATTTGGCCATCTGAACCACTAATGCTTTTCATGGAAGTGGAAAGGACTTATTTTTATACTGTACGATCTTATTCTCCTGTTTACTGATGCGGGAATCATGCGCTAAGATTTAGTTCTAAGTACGTGAGGATGGTTTGGCCATCACTGGACCTATCCTTCATATAACAAAATATTAGTTAACCGTTTATTATTATAACAAAATATTAATTGCTCGTATCCGACTCGGCCCATTACTCGCAGACCGTGGCTCGACTCAATAACTCACACATGTGACACTGAGACACGCATCAATCACCAGCCGCGTAACTGTTTGAGCTGATTTGGTAAAAAAAGTAGGAGCCGATCACGAAGAAAAAAATAAAAAGCGGAACTTCAGAAATGTTGAGAGTTAGAAGGACGTGGCCTTTTCCCGTCACGTGATTTGGTTTTGTTGAAAATAATACTATCAATTTTAGGCCAGTTACATTTAAAAACAAAACACACTTAACGGTCTGTTCGATAGTTAAAAAAAAACCGGCCAGGTGCGAGTTTAGCTCGCGCATGAAGATTTCCACACAGTTAACATTAAATAAAAATCTCGTTTTATGTATGAGAGCCCCTTTCCATACATATTTTATTTTGTTTTTTAGTATTTGTTGGTATAACTGAAACAGGAATACATCATGTAAAAATTAAACTCTGGCTATCACGGTTCATGAGGTACAACCTAGCGACAGACGGACAGCGGAGTCTTAGTAATAGGGTTACGTTTTCCAAATTTCATAATAAGTATAAATTAATGTGACGCCCTTATCCATTTATTCCTATAGTTACACTCTGGGTGTATGAGGACGACTAGTGTCGCAAAATATGGAAAGATAAAATAATTTATACGGTAAAAACAAGCGGCAGTAATACCTGGATTGCAAGCATCAAAATATGGAAAGATAAAATAATTTATACGGTAAAAACAAGAGGCAGTAATACCTGGATTGCAAGCATCAAAATGGCGTTGTATTTTTTTGGCTATATTTCATTACTTGTACAAGTCCAAATTACGCTCCTTTTTGGTTATATATAATTTAATGGTTTGTGCGTATGCCCTTATGCTGACAGATCCTGGGTACCTCAGTATAAGCTGCCGATGATTGCCGCGGGGTTTTAGTTCATCAGTTCAGAGCCTCATACACCAATCGGATCGCACCCAGGGTCGGTGGCAGAACGTAAATGCATTCCCCCGTAGAAAAAAATAGAGTTTGTGCGTAAAAGAAGAACAAGCATACAAAATTTTGGATTTTATTATATTAGGGGAGTCAAAATAACTATACCCATATACGTTCTAGTAAGGGACGCGGACCTCTTTGCAATCAGACGAACGGCCTCATTAAGACGTTTAACGGATGTTTCGCCGCTATGTTTTGTGGAGAGCCATTTATGTTAACTAAGCTAACGCTACGACTAAACTCATTGAAGACAGACATATGGTTGTCAGCTGCAACACGCGACTCAACGCTCACTCAACGAACGAGCATAGTGAAGTATAAGATACGCAGGCGACGTAGGCGACGCAAGCGCGGTAAAGCATTCATAGTAAAGCCTCAATGTTTCACACTATTTCAGTTCGAATATTCTTGAAGTGATAACGTCTTGTAAATGGATAACGCTAGCTGTATGCATGAAAAAGTATGACCTAATAGTGACGTTACGGATCAAGTAAGCCGTGTCCTTCACTCCATCATGCAATGCGTTCACAGATAAATTCGAAAACAGTTGGATGTAACACTATATCGTCCTTAAACTGACATACAGACAACCAATTTTTTTTCTCCCAGTGCTCAGTAGCACCAATTTTTTTTCTCTCAGTGCTCAGTAGCACCAATTTTTTTCTCTCAGTGCTCAGTAGCACCAATTTTTTTTCTCTCAGTGCTCAGTAGCACCAATTTTTTTTCTCCCAGTGCTCAGTAGCACCAATTTTTTTCTCTCAGTGCTCAGTAGCACCAATTTTTTTCTCTCAGTGCTCAGTAGCACCAATTTTTTTTCTCTCAGTGCTCAGTAGCACCAATTTTTTTCTCCCAGTGCTCAGTAGCACCAATTTTTTTTTCTCTCAGTGCTCAGTAGCACCAATTTTTTTTCTCTCAGTGCTCAGTACTCAGTAGTAGTATAGTGGTAGCGAGGTGAAACCGAGAGGGCTGCTCTTTGGGCAAATGGGGCATGGGGCGAGGATGGGAACCTCGGCCCATTGCACTGCCTCTAAGCTGGTGCGATTGCGCTGTCATGCAGAAATTCTGTGGAGGAGGTGTCTGTCCCTTAGGAGACTAACTAGCCGTCGAGTTGACCTGATGATTTGTAGTCCCTTGGCACCTCACCAGAGGCGGCACTGATGGCACTTGCGGTGGTTGTTGTGGGTATTCGGCACTCAAATATGCCGCGAGCCCCACACATAACTGAACCTCACCCAGGGCCAGTGAAGGCGCTTAAATGCTTTTGCCCGCGTCAACAAGTATACGTAACCCTTAGTTCGAATACTCTCGAGCGAAGACTTAAAATGTACACAAATTAAAACTCTAATGGTACCTACCCTAGGTAAGCACCCGTATATCGCCTCGTCGCCGGGATTGGGGCCGTAATTTAAACAGATCATTAATCAAACACGTTTACATGAAATGTCGAATGATGAAAGACCCCGACTTAATTGGCGTGCAGAGACCCGTTTTAAAAGCGATGGCTAATTACTTTCCTACACAAACGGTTCTTAATTTGGATCATTAAAATGGGAAGTCATGATTAAATATGCGCTTATTACACATTGCTAAAAAAATTTAAGCAGTAGGTAATATTAGAAAGAAAGATACAAAATAATTGTATGGATAAACAAATCATCCTCTTCACAACGTCACAGAACTTTTATTTACATCGTTCATGAGACTATGACACTGTTTTCAGTCCTTGATTTTCGTCCCGTTTTCTCCAAGAGAGATGGAGAGTGAGATAGAGAGCGATATATATATATATATACATTGTCCGTAAAATAATTATTTAGTACAATAGTAATTGTCGATCAATATTGCAGAATGCAACCACTCTGCACCATTTCAAATTTGTACAGGAGCTCAAACAAGATAGCAGTACCTATATATTTAGAGCCAACGCATTCCAATCTCCTCTCTTCAACTTAAGCTATCAAACTAAATGCTGCACCTTCACGTTTCATGAATATCCTGTCTCATTCATTCTTCTTTACACGGAGCCACGCAGTTGTTGTAGTACAACCGCGCCGCACAGCTAGTCAACTTAAAATGCTGCGTTGGCTACGGACTTCGGACACATAATTACTAAACGATGCGTTGCCCTCTTTACCCCCTTCCCCCCCAATGGGCCACGCAATTTTGTTAAGTATCTCAGAAGCCATGCCGCTAAGAAAAACATCCCTGTACTCCTGACTCGTAAAAGTAGGCTCGCACTTAAGTCCACAGGAGCCACACTCGTGTCACACTTGCAAACCTCTCGGCGTGCTACTGTGCTCTCGATCAAAAGAAACATTTATGGAAATGCTCAAAGTTTTGACAACCCAAATTTACTTGACAATTGCACACTTTCGCGAGTTTCTGCTTAGGTTTGACACAGGTTCCATCTGCTTGAGATTACGTCCTGTTAATATAAAATAATAGCTGCGCCTTACGGTTTCACCCGCGTAACCAAAAAGATCCATATTTGTCACCTCGGTGAATGAGCCACCTAAAACTAAAAATAAATATATGAATGGTACCAGTATACCGGTGAAATTAACCTTTGTAAATGAGAGACATCTTAAGTTTCAAAAGTAAAGAAAGCAAAATCCTGGATCCAGACATTGTACAAAAACAGACTATTATGTAATGGAAGCGAACTGTAAAAAGAATTGGTTAATGACGGAGTAAAAAGAATGTACCCATTGACACAGAGGAATTTGTACCATTACATTCAAACTTGCAAAGCCTACTTCGAAGAGAAATTCAAAAAGACGCGAATCGTTGAGCATAAGGGAAACGTTACTATTAACATTACGAGTGTTAGGGACATGAGATCCTTAGTATATCAGTTCGTGTTTGCCATTAAAAGGATTTAAAGTATAGGTAAGTGAAATAAAACACAATATCTTGTCAATTTAGACTAAACACTTTTTAGATCATTTAACACAGGATAAGCCTTGCAAGCACGTTCCATCGGTCGCGGTACATGATCAAATTTTCTTATGCGTTTATAAAAACTAGTTGAACAATCGATTACGGGCATTACGTGCATCGGTAAAACATCGAAAGTACGTTGGAAGTGGTCCCACAAAAGTGCCAATTTGTGCGGTTTCCTTTCAAAAAGAGATCATTATTCAACTTTTAGGAGAGTTCCTAAAAGATGGAATAACGTTTCACTTATGAGTATTTTTTATGTTCTATTTAAATGTAATTGCTAAAACTTTGATGGAATGTCTTTTAGTATGGACTAAAGAAACAATAGTCGTCGCTAGTTCACTAAGGAGTTCTTTCGATCTTTAACAATTTTATCCCTACTTACTGCCGCAGTCATAGCAGAGTGATTTCTGTGATTTACAATTTTCACCTTTATTTCATGCAATTTAGATTGCATCTACTAAATTGTCAAACTATTTTTACAAATTTTACGTGAAAAGACACTGAATTATTTTAGTGATATCGATAAATAATAAACTTCATTAGTATAATTTCCTGAGTTCGGTTTAAATAAATATTTGTCATGTAATTATTTTTTGTGTGCGTTACTATAATTGCATAACCCAAACTTGACTTGTTTCATTTCTCAAAGACGAGACTGTATCCTTTCAATGCTTCATAGACCAGTTAAGACTAGTTTAGAAATTAAGTTTAAAAAGAAGACTACATTTCTGTGCTTTACAATTTTCACCTTTATTTCATGCAAATTAGATTGCACCTACTAAATTGTAATACTATTTTTAACAAATTTTACGTGAAAAGACATTTAATTATTTTAGTGATATCGATAAATAATAATCTTCATTAGTATAGTTTCCGAAGAAAACAACATTAATAAAAATGCCTCAGAAATTGTTAAGAGTATTGCGACAAAAATATTTTATGTCAGATGCCGACAGTAGCTGAATATAATTCATTCCGAAAATATATATTTTCATAAGTAAAAAAGGTATGTTATAATTTTAAAACTTCCCATACTATAATATAAGACTTCAGATGCTATTTATGGATAAAGATTATTCCCACTCAACGTTGGTATAACGAATTCAAGCGTGGTCGACAAATTTTGTGGAATGAAGAAAGAAGTGGTCGCCCTTTAAAGGATTTTTGGAAAAAGTGCTATCGCTGTAAATTCGTTATTAGTACATAATGCTTAGTGGATCGTGAAGCGTTCATGAGATTTTACAAGAATATCTTCACATGAGAGGATATTTTCACGCTGGGTGCCGCATAAGCTCGCCGAGACACAGAAACAGGCCGGGCTGGGTGCGAAAGGTATGGTATGATAAATTTGATGCAAGCTCGTCTCGACGTGTTTACGACATGACAACTTCCATATGACTGGACATTACAAGGTTATGAGTTATTTAAAAGTTTGTGTGGAAATTTATAGTTTCTTGTATACTGTTTCTGCAACATAACAATGTTTCGATTGTAGTCCTAAGAAATGTGCAATGATAACATAAACAAACATATTTTTAGAAGACATGACCCTGCTATTCGTTTTTTCTTGTACATCCCTTTTGCACAAGAATGTACCAGTACGTGTTTCTTGTAAGTGTGCATTTGTAACAACACAATATATTTTTGTAAATGTGTGATTTATTTATATGTAGTATTGTAGTACCCCGCACCAAGTACGACAGACAATTTTGTTAGACGATTCGTTTATGTAACTTATCCAGTATTGCGCGTTCTAAGAATCGCTTTAAAAAATCTAAAAATGGTTACAAGGAAAAAAAGTTAAATTGATATGTCAATCATATAAAATTTTTGTATAGATATATATAAATATTTCGTATCATATAAATATTTTGTATTAGAAAAGTCATACGAGGGGAAGAGGGAGGTGAAACCTCTCATTGAATTGGAGAAGTCATAGTAATGGGGTTAATGGCGAAGAGGTATTGTTGGGAGGGACATTGAATTATTATAGGATGAAGCATGAGTAATAGGATATTGCATGGGTATGAAGAGATCATATAACAGTAATATTCTTCATAGGCTCTCGTGTCTGCTTCTATCATTCGCCATATAATTTTAATACATGTGTCGGGGTTACTGAATTATATTTTCTTAATTCTTTGGCTATGTGTTGCCCATATGGCAAGTACAGCCGGTTTTGCGCCCACAGTTGGAGAATTCCTAAAACTTCGATTCGATGAATTGCATTTTTTCTTGGAGGTCTTCTTATGGTTCTTTTTTCGGATAATCTGGTCTTGTGCCCCAAGTTCCTACTTTAGATTGCGTATTATTATTGTCGTCTCGTATCCCTTGGTTTTCCATATCTTGATATTTTCGTTGTCATGTAGAGAGTCTTGAGGACGTTGGATCAAGCTTACTGTTCTGTAGTTTGTATCGGATTAATTCTCTAAAATTATATATATTTTGACATTTATTGTAGGTGCCAGACACAGCACAAGAGTAGCCTGAAATTTGAAAAAGGTTTTGAATGGCAACAGTTAATGGTTGGTAAACAGGTTTTTTCTTTTATAAAATAGGGGGCAAAAAAGAAATCGGAGTCTCTTTACGACTACCAACGCCCGTTAACATCCACATAATTACTATACCGATGCAGTTGCCCTCCTCAGACCCACGAGCCACCGGTTACTCACAAACCGCACGATACGCGACACTCAAGATGTCACTTTACGGCGGCGTTATGTGAGCGAGAGGTACCTCCCAGGTCGTGCCGGCCCAATTCCGTTGCATAGGAGAATGTAGTGTAGATACGAGATGTTGTTTACAATCTCGTATAAACAGCTAAAACAACTATTATGATGAAAAATAATTTTCAATTATAGTTTTGTTTGCCTTAGAAGGTGATAATTACAAATTTCATTTACATATGTAAATGTAAAGAAAGGTCGGTTCTGCCAGGTGCCAATCCCATCCTCCAGAATTTTGCAAACTCCGTACCGACCATTTGTACCAATATAGTTTTTTTATATATGGAGATGACAAAGCGAGACAAAGAAGAAGACAAAGAATACGTGTTTTTTTTTTAAGGAATATATATTTTTTTAGGTTGACGCGGAATTATAGGCCACAAGAGTTACACTTGTACGCTGTTGGAACGTGCATCAAACAACAATATAAAATGCATAATAATTAGTTTAAATTTATATTTGCTTCCTTCGTAATTATTTTTACTCGTACAAAAGTTGAATTCTTTTCTTTATTGGATTTTGCGTTATACACTTATCCCGTTCTATATAAGACGACATTGGGTTTTGTTATCTGATCTGAGGTATTTGACAACGGTGCCAGTTTTTTTCTACACTGAGCGACTGCAATCTAACGTCTGCAACTCGGAAGGGAAATCACACTCACAATCTAATCCTCTTACGATTTTGAGAATGTAGGACATTAAACAGTGAAGGCACTGAAGTACCCGTAACTGATAAATAACGCTTCCCAAAGCGCTAAAAGTAGGCCAAATATTTTTTCTTGTTCAGTGCGGTATAGGATTTTCATTCCTATTCTTAAGAAATTCTCTCAAATATTTTTTAAAAATAATACTTCATTAAGAGGATTCGATACCAACTCATTATTACATTTCAAATTAATATTATTTTTCTCTACAGCTTGAGAAAATATTCTAGCCAGGAAAGAAAGCAAAGTAAATAAGAAGTTGAGGTGTACTATTGGAAGCAGTAGATGTTGGGGGAAATCAATTTTAATAGTTCATTTATAATCACGAAGGTCCTAGAGCCTTAGCATAAGCTTGAGCGTCTGTGAAATATATACATGGATCTAAGTTAGTGGATACCCCATATGGATTTGCCATATTCCCAAAACTTTTATTGATTTCGCTATCTTTTCTTTGAAATTAGTGCATATATCTAATTACTCGGGCGTCTTTTCCCGTACCTATATCAGTTTTACCAATTTGCTTACTTTGTCAATAAAATTTTCTAATCATTGCGGGCCGCGTTTTATCTATCGCTTTTTGCACTACAAGGTTCAGCGTATGAGCAAAACGCGGCAAAGGATTATTTTTCCTAGGAAGTAGAGCCTTGTCCATATGTCCCATTATCGATAACAGTAGCTAATATTTTTGGCTTCTGAATATGCCATTCCTATTACCTTCATAACAGTGGTAAGTAAGACCTAAATACGTACGAGTATTCTTAGCGTCAGTCCATATAGGACTTCAGAAAGAAGACTTCGTATTTCAATCCGGAATAGAGGACTGATGTATGTAAGGCTTTCATTATATGTTGAAATTCTCTATTCTAAATTTCCATTGGGGACACTGTGTGTGCACTTG
>JAFELO010000361.1:110809-127551 GCA_017140195.1 Eumaeus atala | reverse complement strand
GGTCCCTTAGGGGGCTGACTAGCCGTCGAGGTGCCCTGAAGATCTGTTGTTCCGTTGGGCACCACACCAAGGGCGGCACTGATGGCTCTCGCGGTTGTTTTCGTGGGTATTCGGCACTATCATGTGCCGCGAGTCCCACACAACACTGGACCCCACCCAGGGTCGGTGAAGGCGCGTAGATGCGTTTCCCCGCATCAACAAAAAAAAAAGGCTTGATAACTTATATAGGTTGACAATTTTAAATTTGTTGGTGGTACGAGGTATTTTTCAATGATAAGATTGTAAATTTCGGATTCGGATTATGCCTGTGTCTGCAATATACTATTTCACTTCGTGCCTTGTTTTATGATCGTAGGTCGCCGGGAATACCCTCCCCTTGGTACAGACAGACGGACAACAACGCGATACGTAAATTTTTTTTTTTAAACGAAACCATAAAATTACACGTTTTATTCAGGAGTAAAAAGCAAAATAAATAAACATACTTAATAAATTAATACCAATTTGTATTGAAAGTGACTGGGTTGATAAAATGTGTAAACTATATTTCGATTATTATTCGAAGGCTTTAGAAACTAGTTCAAAGGAAAATATTTCTCTTAGAAAACAAGCTTCTGTTGCCCGGAGCCTCCGGGCATGATGAGGATTAGATGTCCTTAGGGAAACTGCCCTTCGCCTCACTAACCGTGTTCAGGCCGCTTCGCTGAGCAAGTAAAATATGTATTACTAGCAACAACAACAACGCCACGCGGTTTCAAACGCGCAAGTTTCGTGAAATTCGTTCTTAACAGATGACTGTACACGGACTGCGTCCTAAAGGGAACCTGTCTGCCAAGTTTGTGGGTATAGTCTCTGAGATTTCGTGATTAATCAGCACGTGGTACTTCACTTTTATATAGAGAAATATAAAACAAGTAGCCTAAAACAATATATCATTCATGTATATAGTTATAGACTATAGACTACAAACGGCAAATGCAGATAGCTATCGCTACACTGCAGCCGCATTGGGCCGGCGCGATCGAGGTAGTACCTTTTAGCTAAACAGAAATAAAACTTCAAGCATTTGTCAGAATTATTATTAAACCAATCTCAATAGGGGAACGTGCACGCAATACAAAAACCATTAAGCCTTGTCATAAAATAAGACATTAAAGGACGAGGCTATTAACATATAATCGAAGAAAGAAAGAATTATGTTCCATCTAGACGAAAAGTGCAAGCATTGATTACCAGCTAGGTTACAATACCTTATTACCCGAAATGTGCACTTTTTAGCCACTAGTTGGTAGTGGCTAAAACGTGCCCCTCGCGGGTACACAGGGCACGACTCCTATTACAACTCTGAACACTGTTCACGAGGTCGGCTTCGTGGGCTGAGCCGCCTCGTACCCGGTCCTCCTCGCGGTCCGCGCCTTCTTCTTCCGGAGTACCTCCGTACCTGAGCAGTCAACCTCGATTTGATTAAGATAGTATATAACCACGGGGTAATACTATTATCACCCCGTGATTTACCCGTTACCTTACCTATGCGTTGTGGCGTCATGGTATATAGCTTATAGCCCACACCAATAAATAGTCTATTGAACACAAAAATATTTTTTCAATTCGTCACAGTAAAAAATCCAAATATTTTGAATAAAATAATATTTTACAAATTTATTTTTGAACGTCGCTACTTCACTATAACCGCTTAAACTCTAACCCTGGCCTGAGAAGAACCGGCGAAACAAACTCACCGGGGCTGATACACAAGTACAACAATACTGAATGTATGGCTTTTTCTCTACAGAACTAACTAACAACTTGGTGGTTCCTAAAGTTAGACATAAACTCAATTCTTCAGTAAATGCTCGGTAATGCAAAGTGTATCAATATCTTTGCCTTTCAGGAATAGATATTTCTAATTCATCCCCGAGCATACCTTGTAAATTTTGGTGCACAACATTTTTTGTACATGTATTACACAATATTTTATTTTGATTTTCTTCGCATTTTTCGTTTACAGATTGTCTTTTAAAATTGTTAATATCTTTTTAATATTTTTTTATTGTGAATTAAGTGGTTTCTGACATCTCGGGTACCACTTAATTGCGCGCTCAAAGAGACGAACTCTCTAGATTTATATTATTAGTAAAGATAATTGGAGGTTAAGCGCCCAGTACAAATGGATAAGCCGAGTAAATATTTCTTTATATTTTACCACTAAGTGACGGTGTCACGGTCAACGCATGCGTAAAACTGCGGCTGCTCGTTGCACTCTGCAACATTATAGCGGTCGAGTGCGATTCGGTTTCGTACCGCGATAGTTCGTGCGAATGGAGCGAAGCGCAAACATAAGTTACCCGCGGCGGGCTCGTCCTCGGTGCTCCCCTCCGCCTCGCGGCTGTAGGGGAAGAACACCGCCTCCGCATAGTTGCCGTACCCGTCGCACTCCACCTCCGCCCCCGTGCGGCACCTATCCCGAGCGCAGTCTGGAACAACCGCTAGTCTTTAAAGTATAACAGTACTAACCCCTCGGGAGCCTTTTGACTACTACCGATTCCCAGGGGTAATCTCATAATTATTATGCAATGCTACCGGAAACTCACAAATCACACGAAAGTCGAAAGCGTGGCTAAGGCGGTATCATGTGTGCGAGATGTACCACCGCCCCGGACGTGCAGCCCAACTCGGCTGCTATACACGTTACGGGCATGAAATAAAGCATGTCACTACCTCTTACTAAATGAAGCATGCCACTACCTCTTACTAAAGAAAGCATGCCACTACCTCTTACTGAAGGTCTACGAATTACACACACTCTTATTTTCAGTAAATTCTCTTTTCTTTGTTCGGCCTTGGACCATAATTCATACCAACGTCAACATGGTGGTGAGGTGTGGCATAGCTGTTAATTCCTTATCTTTTACTTGCTTCGTAATGCACCTCTTGCCAAATTTTGCATGCATGATTCCTGGTCACAGGGAGGTGCGTTCCCTTTAGGTTTCCTCCAACATACAAGAGAGTCGGATCCTATGTGGTTTCAGTTTTTGTCTTGAGATACTTTCCACACAAGTATGTAGAGACCCCTCAATAAGTTGCTACTATTGTACCCCTAGGACCGACTATGACCATGGTATCGTCCCAGAATTTAATGACTGAACGGAATATTGATGAAATGAATAAAACAATCAGTCAATGATTCAAAGCTAGCTATTCTGTCCACACGTCCGCTGTCCGCTGCCCGCTGTCCACTCACCGCAGTTCATGTTGGACACCTCTATGCGGGGCACCTTTATGCCTTGTATGAACGTGCCGTCCTCCAGCGCGCAGTAGCACACGAAACGACGACACTGACCACATGTAACAATACAACGTGTGGACTTATCCACCCGTTAGCCTTGCCCTGTGCTAAATGCCTAAACACTTATGCCACAGGTACTAGACAAAGGAAATATCTGTACATATTAGAAAGCAAAACCCCAAAAGCTGACCGTCTGTATGTGATCTGTTTTCCCAAAATCTACTGAACTGATTTTCATAATGTTTTCACAAATGTATACAACGATTGTCGAGAAAGGTTTAAGTATATAATTGGTTAAGTGAGCGATCCGACCCGTGCGAAGTCGTGGCGGATCGCTAATATTTAACATTTGTTACATAAGTGTTATTACCATTTTTTTGTAGCATAGGGGGCAAACGACCAGTCGGCATATTTACGACTACTGACGCCCATGAACATGTATATAATTACTGTGCCGATGCGTTGCTCTCCTTCCCCCCCCCCCCCAATGGGCCACTCACAAACCGCACGAAACGCGACACTGTAGATGTCACTTTCCGTCGGTATTATGTGAGCGAGAGGTTCCTCCCCCGTCGTGCCGGGTTATTCAAATTCCGTTAAATAGAAGATGTAGTGTCTTGTACTATGCATGGCACTATCTCCTCCTGTGCAGCATGGCACTACCTCCTCCTAAATAAAATATAAAAATTAAATTATTATAGAAAACTTGAACCTAACACATAAATGAACATGCGTGACGTAACCGCTTACTTCACCACTACGCCAATCAGACGGTTTTCTGCAGCATAGGAGGACAAACGAGAGATCCGAACCCATTTACATCCGCATATGGAGATGTGCTTCTATCTTTGCCACCTCCCTCCCTCTACGTGTGTTAAGTCACACGAAACGCAAATAAATAGTATATACTATCTTTTTACGCAGTTGTGTGAGCGAGCGGTACCTCCCCGGTAGAGCCAGTCCAATTGCTTAATGTAGCCACACGCTACACTAATGATATAAATTTGAAGAAACGCGCCAATCTCAGAAACTACTGGCCCGATCTGAAAAAATGATTTAATGTTGAATAGTCCATTCATCACTTATCGGGAAATGCTACTGGCTACACACCGTGACTCTACGGCTAATAGTAACAGAGTTACGCGGGTGAAACCGCGTGGTGATGCTAGTCCTAGGTATATAAAACATCGTCACCACCTGAACCGGCGCGTACAGCCACAGTGGCGTGCACTGCGGCGCGTCGTAGTGTAGATGGCCGTCTCTGCCGTACTTCTTCTTGAAGAACTTCAACTCTCGCTTGCACGGCTCTGGAACAAACAGCCACACTCTACCTCGGGCACACCGAGTATTGTCCGCCCCAAGGTCTTGCGGTACACATGATCACACAGACGGCCGGGTTAGACCAAAAAGTTTTATGCGTATTCTTGAGTTGCTATTAACATTCCGAAGTCAGGAAGTTGGTGATGATACAAGGAGGTACTCACCGACACACGGTCGGACAGCATCTTAATTCGGCCCTGGGTCTGATCTCTCGCTGATCGTGTTGGACTACAATCTCACCGGAATATCAGACCTAGGGTCAGAGTGCAACTATGTCTGGACACACGTATGTGCTAGAACATGTTCTGAGCAGGTGGTCATTTACTATAGAGAAGAAAGACATCAAGCATGTATATAAGTTTCTTCTATAAGTAGTGCAGGGATCAAACGAGGAAACGAGGCCTTTTAACTACTGCTGACGCCCATAGAAATCCGCATTATCGTTGTCATGCCGGTGCTGTCATCCCGTAGAGTGACTTTGTAATAAAAAACAATACTGCGGTGAAGTAGTAATAAGCCACATTGCCGCGTCCCGTGCGATTTCTGAGAAGCCCAGGAGGATGTGAAGCAGAACGATACATCTGCATACCTTACGTTTCTTTTTCTTCGCCGGTAGACAGCGCTCGCCAAAACTCTCCAGGACAAAAACGGATCAAGCGATTAAAGCTAGACGCTAGTGGCTCGTGGCCTTGGCCTGTGGCGCTCTATGGGATGTCCGGCAGTGTCGTCCGACTGATGATGATGATGAAGAGTGGTTCCTCACCATAGGGCACGTCCTCCGCGCCGCTCCGGCGCCGGCCGCTGTAGTCTACCGTGTGAATGTCCTGGCAGAACCCCTCGCGGCACACGAGCCCGTCGTCGCAGCCCGGCTCTATGAACTCCTCCTCCACCTGGTGCAACATGCGAATACTACTGCACTGCTTCAGCCTCTTGGAGGGGAGGTGTTTCCTCCATTGGAAGGCAACGCATCTATATGTCAATTGTGCGGATGTCTATGGGCGTTGGTAATTGCTCGTTTAGGTCAGTTCGCGTCAAATTGTTACTGAAACAGAACAGAACGAGAAAGGTTTGATCGGCATTCATATATATTTAATTCTTTGTGTAGTTGATGGAGTGTTTAATACTTATTGATGGAATTCAATCAATTTTATGATCACTTCAATAAATAACTATGAATTTTATATAATTTCCACAATTTCTTTAATTTGATGAGAAATCGACACCGGTCAATCAACAAATAGGTGGAAATTGAGTAAAAAAAAAATTGCAACTCGTTAAAATGACAAATATCTCTGTGGATAGGAGAATGGGTGTGTCGTGGCGGTGCGTGCAATTTTATCAATATATGGAACTCCTTGCCTCATAGTAGCCCGCAAAATGTACCGCTGCGACATTGCGGACGAATTAGGCCAGCACGTCCGGTGAGAGAAAAAAGCTTTGCTATCGTGTTTCGAGCTGTTTGTAAATTTCCGGTGACAAAAGGGAGAAGAGGGCGACACATCTGCATAATAATTTTGCTTATTCGACTACTACTTACTAATTGCTGACGTTCAAAAAATTTTTGTTTTATTTCTGTTGTGAATAAAAACATTTACATTCTGATACTATAACAAAATGGAGACAAGCTGTTTGCGGTGTTCCTCCTACGGAATTTTTCAGTCTTGGTGAAACATAGTCCTCGAAGTGTGTGTTTTTAGATTAACTCATGCTTGCATGTTTTTTAAACTTTGTAATGTACAAACAAGGATTCCTCAAACAATTAACGAAAACTATTCCCCTGATCGTACCTCCAGCTCGTTGACTCCGTTCACATAGTGGTATGTCTTCTTGAACTCTGCACACTTTTTATTCAACTCTGAAACATATCTGTTAGCATTTCTCAGCATCTTAGGCACCTACATGAAGGATAATTTTAGGGTCTTACCTAAGAACGTAAAGAAACGTACGAAGCCCGTTCTGCCATTCCTGTAGCCCCGCAAACCATTAGGATATTTCAAACACTGTTCGGGATGCGACAGCGTGTGTGTCTCCCAGGTGTTATGCGATACATATGAAAGTAGATGAATCGCAGGTGTTATGCGAGAGATATGAAAATATATGTAGCGCCAATGTTATGCGAGACGTGAAAGTAGATGTATCGCAGGTGATATGCGATACATATGAAAGTAGATGTAGCACAGGTGTTATGCGAGACACGTGGAAGTAGATGTATCGGAGGTGTTATGCGAGACATATGAAAGTAGATGTATCGGAGGTGTTATGCGAGACGTGTAAAAGTAGATGTATCGTAGACTCTATGTGACACATAGGAACGTAGCTCTTCCGCAGCTGTTATGCGACACATGGGAACGTAGTTGTATCGTAGGTGTAATGCGATAGATGGGAACCTGCTGACTTGTATGTTTTTTCTAATCAAGGCCTGATAGCTACAATGCAATAAGATTTGTTCTCAATAACTCAATCTAATGTCTCCGATTCATATAGAAGCCCTTACCTGGCCGCTACACGTGGCCGGACGATCGAAAATCGACAATGGTGAGAATTACACTACATACTGGTGGCGGTTTCGTATCACGTCTAGACCATGCTCATATATACATACAATAGGTATGTAAGCTATGTTACATACAATTTTAGCTACTTCTGTAAAAAAATCTTAAGTATTTTTTATTATATCGGCGTGACAGGGAAGTATGATGACTACGCTATCGCATTTCGTGCAGTTCATGAGCAGCCAGTGGCCCATTAGAGGATGAGGCGTTACATAACCATTGACCGTCCGGATGTTAAGGAACGTCCATAGTCACCAAATGGCATTTGTTGTTTGTTCCCCTATGTTATAAAAAATATATGTCCATTCTATGTTTCACAAAACATGGGTTCATAAGTACTAATATTGGTGTTTTATGCTCCGACGTTAACATACGCGATCAAGAGAAGAGATTCTCTCTGGGCGCCTGCGTCCGATTATATAACTAAGTACTACTAGTCCACAAATAAACAATTTATTTTTAAAAAAATACTAACGGAAATATAAGCTGCACTTCCCGCAACAGTTACATTGCTCCTTGTGGGGCACGAACCCCCCGGGGGCGCAGTCCTCCTCTTTCACGAATCCGGCCTGGCACTGGTAGCTCCTGCAGGAGGGCGGGCAGTCGTGCGCGTCAGACAGCGGCTCGAAACGGTAGCTGCGGTGGCTGCAATGTACCACTATATCACCAGCTGTCGGACAGAGATCTTCAGTGATTACGAACACAGCTGATACCCTGCCATTCACCATTTCATTACGTAACCATTTCACGGAGATTGTCTGCGGTACTACGGTCTACATGCTCAGGAAATAAAAAAAAAATCACTATTTTCTTATTAATAAATTGTTTAGTAGTCGTAGAAAATCAAAATACAGCTTCAGTATAAATCACTTGACTCGTCAGGCCTTTATTTTATTTTTATTTTACAATATTTGGGACACTACAGCTAAACATTTGCATTAGCATTAGATATAAACAACAGATGCCATTCACAAGTGTCCACAGATAATACATTTAGTGTAGCATGAAAAAGCGTGTTGAACGTTACCGTTTTCTGTATATATAATATAGTAAAGCCATATAATTGTTTCTGTAAATATGATATGGTAAAGTCATATAATTGTTTCTGTAAATATGATATAGTAAAGTCATATAATTGTTTCTGTATATATGATGTAGTAAGGCCATATAATTGTTTCTGTAAATATGATATAGTAAAGTCATATAATTGTTTCTGTATATATGATATAGTAAAGCCATATAATTGTTTCTGTATATACGATATAGCACACTCAATCCAAACTTTGACAACTTCAGGACTATCCACTAAGAATCAGCGCTCGTACAATGGTTAGAATATGATGACGTCTCCATTTTAATTCATAGCAAGTGTCGAAGATTCTGTACTTGCTACCGGACCCGCTTCTAATTTTTTCATTGCACGGTCAGCGAATATTATATATCTAGAACATTTTTTTTTGTGCCACGACAAACATTTGGTAACCCAGATTTAAGAAACTTTTTCTGAAGAAACATTTGTTATCCAGCATACTCACATTAAAAACGTGTCATTGGGCAGGGTCGGCACTGAAACAGGGACACCTGGAAAACAAAAATCAAAGTTTATTTAAAGTGTATTCTTAGAGCGTTTATCACAATTTAGCTATTGTTTTCCTATATTTTCGCGAATGTCATTCATTATTACGACTATTCTAACTGTTTTTATTGCCGGACCGAGATTCCGTCACATTCTACAAGTAAATGTTGAGAAATGCGATAAAATCCGTTTAATAGTCATAATAACGCTTTAACTACGTAATTTACGTAAACACATGCGGAAAAAAAAACCTGCATAAATAAATGTGATCTCATCAGATAAGATCATCATTAGAAGTCGTAGATGTGATAAGTAAATAATGATAGTAGGTACTAATTAAAATAACTCGGTGACCCGGTTTTTCGTGACATGTCGAAACATTTTTGCAGTCAATGGATTGTTTGGCGAGGTTTGGATCTGTTACAATTTATGTTGATGAGTACACGATCACAGGGAGTACTTACACGGTCTTGTCGACCTAATTCAGCTTCAATTTCGCAATTGCACGACTCTTACAGTTGTAAGGAAGTAGTGTCTTACTCACATCTCCTCAAGGCGCGGTCACAGCGAAGGGCTCTCAGTTCTTGCTCGGGGTGGCCCCAGTACGGATTGCAGCCAGCTCTGAAATCTATGTAACAATGTTTTCACATTTTTTAGAGTAAACTTCCTTGACTTGGGGAGTAAACTGGCGTGACCAGAGCGTTATGGAAGCGAGGTCAACGGAGACCTAAGTTAGTGAAGATAGGAAGAGAGTTACGTTTCGTATATTACCGTGGTGCGCACGGCACGCAGAACAAAGCCACATGTAGCTTTTATTTAAGTCGGGGTATGTCAAACTTATCAACTTTTCCATCGCTGCTACTCCTGTATCTCCAAGATCGACAGCGGCCATCACGTGATGGACTCATCACATGGAGCCCGATGCTAAAACATCTTAGTACACCCATCGATATGAATCAGAAGACTGGAGCGGGAAGTGATTCCAGGTTCTGTTAATGTAGCATGCAACTTTATCAACAACAGTTCAGTTGTAACCTGCACCAGAGATATCCCCTATAATGTTGTACGTATTGCTGTTACCCGACTGCGTAAGGGAGGGATGTGTTTGTGGAGCGTATACACATACGCGTGCAGCGAGGTACGGCCTGGACGTTTTGGTGGCATTTAACGTATCCTACGTTCGTCGTTCACGTCGATAGCGTGTCATAGATACGTCTTAATGACATAAGTGTCACTGGGTACATTAAAGTATATTTTAAACAACTAACACTAGGTTATGTGGTAAAATATTGCATTATACCAACCTATTGTGGTTACCGGCAAGAATTCTTCCATTTCGAAACTGTATTCATCCGCCACGCAGGACTGGTCCAGCTCTATAAGCATACGCATAAATAAAAAAAAACAACAGATTTATTGAGAGATAGTGCTATTGTTACATTGCGGGCGAGTCGGGCCGGCACGAGCAGAAAAGATCTCTTCGCTAACATTATACCGCTACTTCATCTTCCTAGTCTTGTTTCGTTACTTTATCGGGTGTGAAGGGCCTGGGTTTATTGATGCAGGGGATTTGTCAGAGCGACTGCAAGCCAGATCCAATCCTACAATAGGTCGAATTAGTATACACGAATCTGGGTTTCCTCGAGGTGTTTTCCTTTACCGTTGAAGCACTCAGAGAATATACTTAAGTTAGAAATACTCAATTGTACATGGCGGGGCTCGACCACCCGAACGAAAATCCGAAGCGCTAACCTCTGAGTGGCAAACTATAATTATGTTACCGGAAAAAAGAAACAATTACATCATTATATTCTAGCGATTCGCCCCGGCTTCGCCTGTGAAAACCCGGAACCGGTTTGTCACCTTAACAAAAATATATACTAAACCTTTTGTCAGAAATCACTCTATCAACGGGTGCAAACCACATAAAAGTCCGTCCAGTAGACTTGGACAAAAGCGATCCGATACAGGCAGATAGCTATGAAATACTTTCATCCAAAATTTTAAACGAAAATTGGTCTGAACAAAATCGGTTTTGGTAGGTTAAGTATTATTTGTTTGCTGCTACGGAACCCACTATAGGAGCATCCGACTCAATCTTGGTCGGTTTTTAGTATTTTAACATTTCGTTACCTCTGTAGAACACACATTCGTCACAGCATCGACATTGAGAATAGTCGGCAGGCAAGAACATCGTTCTCCATTTCCCGTATTTCTTATCGCAATAGGTTCTGTATTCCGAAGAGTTCACCCGGCGCTCTCTACGTCACAAGGAAGATTAGATGACCGACAACAAGGAAGATAGCCTCTAGCATGCTGTCGGTCAAAGTAAACATGTGTAAAAAATAATAAACTAGAAACTCTAATCTAACAACCTTCATAAATAATTTAGCAGTCCCGACAGACGTGCATTACGTGTGTTATGTGGCCGAACTGTCAAACAAAAGATTTTCCATCCCATCTCCAATGATTTACGAACATTATTCCACACATATTTATTCTTACATACAAACCTTAGCCATGCCATACTCTATTAATTATCAAATTCCATGCAGTCATTCAAAATTTTTGCACTTATATACATTTGGGTGGTTTCATTTTTATAAAATTATTTATATTATTTATACGGTTTTCTAGCGATAAGCGACACATAGATTTTATAAACTAGATAATGTAACTGGATTTTGATATTTTAAGAGGTTAAACTAGTAATCGTACCTGCAGGAATCATGGAATAGCTCGCATTCCGAGATGTTACTTAAGCGAGGACACTGTGGACACTGCTGGAAGTCTAGAAATAAATCCATTATTGAATCGAATAATACCTTTCTTAGACTAATGGATTTGTATAACAATTTTACTACATGTATTTTTTTACAATATAACTCACACGCGAATATCAACAATTGGATAATAGGTTTAGTAGTTTTATATCAGTCTGCCGTTTACACAACTATAAACACTCAGCATATCTTTGGAAGATACGGTGTTCTTTTTTGATACTATTAATGCTCCTCATGACTCTTTCGTTCATACTTAAAGCCAGACTGTCTTACTAATTCTGGCAGACGTGCTCTTTGGCACAAAGAGTCAAAATAAAAAGCACTCACAAAAATCATTAAATTTTTGTGAGTGCTTTTTATTTTGACTCTTTTTTGATCCTTACATACATCTATAGGCGTAACCATGTCTACTGGTATAATTTGAAAAATTACCTATTTGTCTCCTGCATATGGGACCCACGTTCCTTCGACTTGGTATGCGTATTTGGCTGTCACGCTTCGCACTCGCCTTACATCTTTCGTAATCAATTGCCTTCTCTCTCTGTTTCACCAATGAAATGATATCCATCTCTCTCCAAAACTCACCAGTGTCTTTATCACGATCGATCAACATCATTAACGGAAGATACTGAAACGTTTTATCATCTGCATCAATTATAAGTGGTAGTGCCATTGTTGTGGCACTCTGTTTCGCTCTGCCTGCCCCATTAGGGCAGTAGTGTGGTGATCTATTGTTGTTGTTGTTGTCATTGCTGTATTCCACACAAATTAGACCGCTACGTTCACTGGTACAATATTATTCATTCAGGATGAATTTGGCCGACAAAGTTTGCGTCCGATTTCCGATCGGTGCAGACGTTTTCGATTGTGCTCGCTGCGCTCATTTGTGTGCAATCTGCGATCCGTGCGATATATTTTAAATTTTATATATATAATTCCTTATTGTATAACAAGTATATATATTTGTATTACCTATCCTACAGATTTGGTTCCGCGGTTATCCGCGAGACGCGATCGTTATTGCGTAAGCCGGGTTGGCCACCGCCCGCGCGCTGCTTCCCCGCAAGTGAGCCGGAGCGTTCACGCGCCCGACACCGTTGGCGACAGATCAACTCGACGACCGTTAAGCGCGGTGAGCTTGACGTACGGTATAAACTCCCAATAAATAGGTAGGTAACTAATAGCGGTCCCATCAATTGCGGCTAATTTAGCTCTATGGTTAGTTTCTTCATTCCTCAAATTCCAATATTAGCTGGAAACCATTTCAACTTAAATTCTATAAAATTATTTTTCAACAAAATAATCTTTTTTTAGAATGTCATATGCTATAGATGCACCTCTGTGTCCAGAGGCGCTTATGTTGGAGCGCACTTTTACTATCTGATAAAACAACAACTTTATTTAGCTCTTGACCAAGACTGTAAATTATGGCATGATAAATTGCAATGAGTTCCAGCGACATATTTGGTATGTGACAATTAACTTTATAACTGAGTCTATTTTTAAGTTTTTGACGAAATATTCCTACTCCATGACCATATCTACCTTTAGAACCATCTGCAAAAATTTGTCGCCCATCATGATACATTAAATTTAATTCAGCTAAAATATATTGTAATAACAAATTTGTTTTTACACTTTTTAACACACTGTAGAGATCTACAGTGTGTTAAAATCTATTTTAATATAATTCTTGATATCAATATCTGTGTTCCAAGTATCCAGGTTTGCAGACTAAACACTCTAGGGACACTAGTAGATAAAGTTCAATTTGATTCATATATATAATAGGTACTTATTTCCTTCTCCAATATGTATTTCTACAAAGAGCATTCAGATCTAAGTCAAATTTATAGTTAAATTGTTGGACCATGACATAATTTAGAGAACATACTTAGAAACCAAAATTTTCTTCTTAAATATAAGGCAGGTCAGTCCCTTAAGTCATATTGATTTATCATTACATGAATAGGTGAACTTTTTATAAAATTCATTTCATTTTAATTTTTTGTGAATCATAAAATCCAAACGAAATGTACAAAATCTATAGAGATATCCTCATAACACCTATACATGTTACTAATAGTTCTATAGCAATAAATAACCAAAAAATCGATGAACAAATTAGTCGAATTAAAAATAATTCCGATGTAAATCATCAGAAGATAAAACCAAAAAAAGACCCAGACAATTTTTAAACAGAGAAACTATAGAAATACGACATAGAAACTAAAGAAATATGACAGTAAGACAGAGAAGTCTGAACAGAAACAGAATTATAAATATATTTAGTTTCAGAGGTTTTTGTCGAAGTTAAAGTTTTTTACTTCAATATGTGTTTAGAAGTACAGGTCAGCCTAATTTTAACTTAACTTTGTACACATTTTTAAATTCGCAAGGAGAATTATACAAAATAAGGGAATGTTAACAGAAATATTCTCTTTTTGGTCCAATGGTTATCACGTCAATATTGAAGTACAGAAATTAATATCATCCAGTGGAACTCACAAAGCTTGTATACAAAATTATCTGATTTTTGTGCCTTTATAGATGAAGAAAAAATATTTTTTGCCCTTTTAAGTGAAATTTAGCTTGAAGTCTGAGTATGGATATAATGTTTTTAGAAGTGACTGCTCTGATTCATAGCGCTGCGTAACGATTATTATACAACTCTGGAATAGAAATTAAATGGTTTGAAATTTTAAATTGTGGTCATCTGAAATTTGTTGCCTCTACTTATTGTGCATCTACAGTGAATGCGACACAATACACGACTGGAATATGTTGTTTGGCATGTTTTCCAATAGAAAAATTATAGCTGGTGATTTCAATGGACATCATTCAAATTGGTCGTATAAGACTAACGTAAGAGGATCGCAAATATTCGATTCATCTTTAGAACATAATTCTTGCACCTTGGACGACGGTAGTTTTACCAAAGTAAATGTTGTCAATGGTATCTTGAAACAATCTTCACCGGTTCATCACTCGAGAATCCTTAAGAAGTGACCATCTTATCATTAAATTTTGCACTAAATACTCTGATACCTCAAATGTATTACAGTTACGTCGGAATTTTAAGAAAGCCGATTGGTTTAAATAAATTAATTTAAAGAACCTTTTTATCTAGGTATTATTGAGCCCATAAATGAAGTTCTATCAGGTTATGGCTTACTTGTAGGAACACCTGATTTATGTATAAATTAAAGTAAGTATGTATCCTCTTAATAAGTCTAAGCCTAGAAAATATTGTAATCAATCAACTTCTAAAGCTGTGGCGGAACGTAGTGCTACTTTGTGTGATTTTAGAATAAATCCTACTCCTCATAACTTACATAGATTTGAATTAAAAATACTTGGGGCGCGTAAAGTGTTTAAAAATGCTAAATTTAATCGTTGGAAACGATTTTGTAGTAATATTGACGAAAATACTTCAGTCAGTGAGGTGTGATGGCGTTTGCGTTGATTTAATGGGTACGAAATATATAAACTTTATGTTCCATATAGAGGAAAAAAAGACCTTTTATGTTGTTTGGGTCATGACATTGTGATCCCTAAAACTCCCCACTTTCATTCTGGTAATATCTCCCTAGATCTTCAGTATTCATGAATTTGATATTTGTCTTAATAGAAAGCATAATGATACGGCCCCTGGGATGATAATATTAGCTTTTCTATGATTGATAAATTACACGTCAATGCAAAACTATAATTATTAAAACTGTACAACTTAACATTCTTGTCCCGTTATATTCCTATACAATGTAGAGTACCTATTGCAAAAGCAGCTTCCAGCTGTAATGGAGAACTTAAGACCAATGTTGTTAATATCTTGTACGTGTAAACTTTTTCATGACATGCTCCTAATACATTTAGAATCTTTTTTTGAAAGCAATAAGATTTTCTCGCCTTAACAAATGGTTTTAGAAGAGAACAATCTTGCTTTGGATATTTGAGTAGACTTATTTCAAAGATACAGATAGAATTTTCATAAAATATACCTACTGTTGGGTGTTTTTCGATACAAGGCATAATATATATAGAATGAAAATAATAATTTATTAGTGTTATAAAATTGTATCCTTTCTAGACGATTACCAAGTAGGTAATCGAATTTGTAAATATCGTAGTTTCTTGATAGAACGACACCTAAAAATTAGGAACAATTTAATGAAAATCATTATTCGATTAGGTGGTAAGTAGAGGTATTACTCAAAGTGGCCCAATTTCTCCTTTACTTCTACTAATTTCCAACATCCAAATCATATAGTCACATTCATCAACTATATGTTTGCCAATATGCAGATGACTTTGTTTTGTTTAAAACGCATGCAGCATTTTTTTATTTTCTTATGTGTAATATTGAGTTACCTAAGTGCGTTACTTGTAGCGTTACCGAAAATTTCGTACATTTGTTAATGGAATGCCATTACAATAAACTCCACTTTTACGGATTTTATCGCGGTTTATTTAATTATTTATTTATTCCGACGTTTCATCTCAGTCCACCCGTGACCATGGTTGTTGTAAGGCTTCTGATTGTATTTTAAATTAATAAACAAAAATTTGACTTATTGACTTGTCGTTTTAATTTAAGTAAATCTGAATTTAAAAAAATCTTAATTATATCATTATTGTATATGATGTGGCTCTATGGTTAACGACTTGTTATATATGTACAAGTAAGATATATATTGGACCATTACTCTGATAGTGTTAACTAGGTTGTGGAAAGATTAACCGTCGAAGTCTCCAAGTCCCCTTCCGTAGACAGAATCCGGATATATCAGAGTAGGTGGCCAAAGGATTTGAAACTATTTGACTGAACCAAATATAAAATAATTTACCATGGTGTAGTGTGTAAATACGAATGCAAAACCAAAAAAAATGCTAAAATATATACCTATATGTATAGTTAAAAATAATATAGCTGTCCTGAAGAGTGCGAGCCCTACTGACAAGAACATGTACACTGCAAACAGTTTTACTAGAACTCATAGAGACGTACATAGAGGGATGCAATTACCTTAAGTAGTTGTTTTGAACAACTCCGAAAAATCTCCAAAGGAGCAATAACTAAGGGAAGCCGTCACTAGTGGAGATAGACATTTGATTCCAATAGCTTGCCTTGCATTGCAACGCCAGATGAGATAAACAGAATGCACGGCATTCTGTGTCCTACGATGAAATTCAGACGACCTGTTATTTGCGTCGTTTAGCCCTCA